>JAZGTK010003863.1:0-26072 GCA_036877625.1 Ambastaia sidthimunki
TTTTTTTTTAAATGTATTGCCATTGTCCTTTTCTCTCTCAGGGTATGAAGGAATACAAATGCGACGTGTGTTCTCGCGAATTCACTCTCTCCGCCAACCTAAAGCGGCACATGCTGATCCACACCAGCGTGAGACCCTTCCAGTGCCACGTTTGCTTTAAGACCTTCGTCCAGAAACAGACCCTCAAGACGCACATGATCGTCCACTTGCCCGTGAAGCCGTTTAAATGCAAGGTGGATAAGAGAAGTTATACCACAATACTTCCATAGTAGAGCACAAACCTGCCAGCTGTGTATTAAAATGTAGATGTTGAACCTCTCATTGATTCCGTAGGTGTGCGGGAAGTCCTTTAACAGAATGTATAACTTGCTGGGTCACATGCACCTTCACGCCGGAAGCAAACCCTTCAAGTGTCCTTACTGCACCAGCAAGTTCAATCTGAAGGGAAACCTCAGCCGACACATGAAGGTCAAACATGGAATCCTGGACACCTCATCTGAAGGACAAGGTGAGATTCCAGTATACATTTTCCTTGACTCCTCCCATTCACAGTGTTATGGAAAATCCATTTCATCCAATTTATCAATTTATCCCCCCCCAATTATTACTTTTTGATGTTTTTGTTACTTAATGGAAACATTTAGGAAATGTTCTTACAACCTAAAATTGTTAGATGAGAAATTGAATGACTGAGAGCTTTTGCCAGTAATCGTGTTATAAATCGCCTCTTCACAGCCATCAGTAATGCTGAACCAACCCTTTACTGAGACCAAACCAGAAATGTGTTCCTTTTATCTCATATTACATTAAATATCATGTAGCATCTTGGTGGCCATAATCACAAAAAAATTGTATGTCAATATTGTGAGTGAAAAACTGATTCACTGAGTTGCCTCAACAGCACAGCAATATATCGACAACACTGATGTTTTTAAGTTGTACTTGTTGAATTAACATGTGATGTGTTTAATCAAAAGACAAAAAGGAATATCAGAGATGATAGTGTCATTGGGCAAAGAGATTTATGTCAGTTTCATCTCCATTTTCTTTCTCAGACGCGTTGCGTGATGCAGAAGGTCACGAAGATTACGAAGAGGAGACCTTTGATTACAACGAGAGGGAAAATCTAGCCAGTAACAACAGCACAACTGCACAAGACCTGACCAAACTCACCAAAACGAGTTACTACAACTACACCAAGGTTGCCGGTCGGTACAGCACTGCTTAGATGACTGGCTAGAGACACAAAAAAGCATTTTAAGGAACAAAAAACCCTAACAGTCATTTCACAGTCATAGTACTCGTGGCTTTGAAATGAGCCAATGAGGAAACAGCCATCGTGGAGTGGTTGTGCACTGGAAGCCATTTTGGCTCTGTGAAACAAAAATGATTGACTGAGGCTTCATTTTAAAAAGTGTAATTTGACATTAGGGCCCATCAGGAGTGCATAGGTACCGTTTATATTGAAATAAATGTTCCACTTTTTCTTCTGTCAGAGTGCAGAAGGATGTCATTTCTAAGCTAGATACAGAGGTGCAGGGAAACTATATGTACAGGCATAAAGAGGCACTTACACTCTTGAGACAACCTCCTGCTCTTTACTTGTCAACTTAGAGACATGAAGATGTGACTTATGCTGTTTTGGATCACTGATCTGGTTTTACTATCCAAGTTACAAACCACCATTGTAGGGTTTAACCAAAGCTGACAACGTGCAAATTGTTCTCATTACATTTCAACTTACTGTGTTGATTATTTTTTCAAACACACTGTGGCATTTTGTTAAGATTCCTCGTCTGACCATTTGTGATTGTCTATGAATGGGTTGTGACTTTTTCAGTGCCTGGGGATATTTTTATTATTATTTTATTATTTTAAGTTAACTGTGGGCCAGTCCATGGCATTCTATCACTGTATGGCCTTCTGGATACTCTATTTTGGTTTTTGTATTATTATTATTATAATTATTGCAAATAGTATTTATTGTTCAATGTTAATTGTTGGCATTCACAAATGTAAATACATTAAGACCCAATGTTCCAGATGGGCAAATTTTATTTCAAGTTAAAGATATAATGGTTATGCCACATTTAGTTAAACATTTAGTTTGTGCATAACTGCATTGTTTGGTCAGTCTTAAAGCTTCTGTCGAAACGATATTGTTTTTATCTGTAGTTTGATGAATGTAATAATACAAACTAAGATTTGTCCCTTTAAAAATGTCAGTATTTCAGAGCCATGCATCAGCCAACAACCTGTTAAATATTTAATCAGTTTTTAAAATCTGGTTATTTTATTTTTGTCGCTTTACAATCTGTTCATTTCAGTTTCTCAACATAGAGACCTTCTAGCATTGTAATCTCCTTGGACATAAAACCTTGTATGTACTGTATCTTTCCCAAAGTCACCAATACCGGCTGAATTTTGAGGGGGATGCGCAAGACAACACTGGACAAAAATATTAACTGCCCTTATGTGTGCAAGAGAGCATCTCATCCATCATTCCTGCTCTGAGCTCAGAAGTGATGAACGATGTTCTGCAGATATGTGACAGAGCTCGAGACCCAGCTGAGAATGATTGGGGAAATTCACCATGTATTCTCTGTTTCTCTCTCTCTCTCTCTGCTTAGCTTCACACTGACAGTATCATCTAGCTAGACAACTGGAGACATTAAAACAGCAAAATGCACCAAATTCTTTTAAGTGTTATAGTTATCATTGCATTTTGGGCCATTATGCTAAGCTAGGCAGGAGTTTTAGTTTTGTATTAGCTTTCAAATCTTTCGTTGCACACAGATGTGAATATGATTCTGATAAAAGTCTGTTGAATGTTGTGCTATGGACATTGTTATAAATGAATACATTTATTTACCTTTACAATCGTGCACTTTTATTTCATTGACAAACAGGACAAGAACAGGTATTCGGGTGACAAGAGAGATTTATTAGAGGGTTTCTCAAATGGCCCTTGAAGGTTTTTTTTTCCTGTGGTATTATACAGTATCTGACATACAGTACTTCATCTTACAAAAATAGAACCCTGGAGGTTGTGGGGAGAGATGGAGGACCCCCTCAACAGGATTAGCTAACAGAAAACCTATGAACATCACTATGTTGTTTTAACTCCTCCCTTCCAACATAAAGTTTGTACATATGACCTTTAAGTTAAAAATGAGGTACAAAATGACACACACTCTTGGTGGTGTCCAGGTTCGTTGTCCTTCATTTGCCCAGAGCTTTGTCCAGATTGGTTTTAATGGCATCCAGGAAGTCTGTCGTGTTGACGTAATGCTCGTTTAGCTTGCAGCTGCGGTCACAGTAAGACAAACGTTAATGACATCGAAAACATAAGCCACAGAAAACATAACGGTTGATGTCAGCAGTTAGGACTAGGTCTAGTTCTTTAACGGAGGTCAAAGTCGTTAAACTTGGATCACTGTTAAGTTATAAATATTTTTCAGTCTTACTTGGCGAGCCCGTGAATGCAGCCGGCCAGATCCTTGGTCATCACGCCGCTCTCCACAGTCTCCACGCACACCCGTTCCAGAGTCTGAGAGAACCTGCAGAGCAATGGGTGGATGTTACGGTTACACTTCCAATAAGAGAAAACAAAAACCTTCTCACGCTATCCTATGCATATAGAACAGCTGGCTGTATGAGTGCAGTGGATGTAAGGTAGTGGCTTACTTAATCAGGTCTGGATTTCCATCCAGCTTGCCACGGTGCTCCAGACCCCTGGTCCAGGCGAAGATGCTAGCAATGGGGTTAGTGCTAGTTGGCCTTCCCTGTGCACAGAACACAGAACAAACAAAAATAATCAACAAAAAAGAAGTTTGTGTGTTTCATAATATACATTTAAATGATATCAATGTGATAAGTTCAATATATGAACTTCAATTTATAAGGGTGCCTGTCAGGTTATCAGAACAGATTTAGCCAAAGGTTTTCAATGTGCTTTAATGTCCTTTAAGTATATAATGTGTTCCTAAACTATGTATTAAAGCAACACATATCTACAAAACAGTGACATTAATGTTCCAGTCCTTTTAACTATGTCTGGTTTAAACTTGATGGCACAAATGCAACGAAAACTAAAGTACAGACCTAAAACTCTAGAATGTCTATCAAGACTATCTGAGGTTCAGGTAACAGTGGAATGATATTCTAAATTACGCTGTTGGATGTATTCCTCCGTTTAAGTGACAACATTAAATTCTTATGCCCACTACTGTCATTATTTGTCTCACCAGAAGATGGCAGACCTAGTCTAGTTTTTAGGAAATGTAAAATGCCTTAACATGTTATTTAGTGGTTAAAGAAAATCGTCAGTTTGATACAAGACAACTGAACATGCAGACCTTCTGGTGCTCGCGGTAATGTCTGGTTACTGTGCCGTGAGCAGCCTCGGCTTCAATGGTCTTTCCATCAGGACACACCAGCACTGATGTCATCAGCCCCAGAGAACCGAAACCTACACAGCATTCAACATCCTTTAATGAAGTTCAAATTAAATGTCATATTTCAAACATCCTCATCCTAATTCACTGTGTTATCAATACAAGGACAAAAACACTCTGTCCCTTTAAAAAATCTGACCAAATGATTACCCTAAATAAATAACACTTGGGGTCTAAACTGTACTGACAAACAGAGACTTCTGACTATAACCATAAACAGCCATAAAGTGAATTATAAGCAAGAATATGCAATAATTGTTTATTCCAATACACCAAAAATCACAGAAATGTTTTAATATGATTTAGGTTTTACCCTGAGCAAGGATGTCAGACTGCACATCTCCATCGTAGTTCTTGCAGGCCCACACAAAGGCACCCGATGACTTCAGCACCTGAGCTACCATGTCATCGATAAGCCTGTGCTCATACCAGATCTTCAGCTTGTCAAACTCTGGCTTGTAGTTTCTGCCCATGAAAAGATATTAAATTGACCTGCATGTCACCACTTGACCGCATTTCACAACATTAAGCTCATAATTACACAGCAAAACCTGCATATGAAATCTTTCCTGTTTATTAGTGTGTAAATAATACGGGTGCCAAAGACACTGATATTAAAATACTTCTCACTTCTCAAAGATATCCTGGAAAATATCCTTGAATCTGCCATCGTAAGCTTTCAGGATGGTGTTCTTGGTACTCAAGTAGAGAGGCCATTTCTTCTGGATGGCGTACTGGAAGCAGCTGTGAGCGAAGCCGTTGATGGACTGTTAAAGAAAACAGACGGATGGTCACACAAGCAGGTAAAATAGAATTGGCACCATCAATTGGCAGCCTAAAATGAACAGACCCTTCATTCAGTCAATCATGAGTCAAACTCAGCCTAGATTGGCAGCATCTCTAGAGATGCCTGGAGGCAGACAACTCTTCCGTTTGCTCTAAATAAACTACTCAATGACTGCAAACAAAGCCTGTAGGTCACCAGGGTTCACTGCAGGTAGACCAGTAGAGGAAGGTCATTTATAATCATTTGGATTTCATCACACTGGAGGTGTTTTCACTAAAATCATGGCCGGAAATTTTTAGACCAAAGGCCTTAATTATACAAACTTAGAATACACAAGACATTCTAAAAATGTCTCTAATTTCAGGTGTTATTTTTACAACCTGGAAATAAACTCAAGATACCTTCAAGATAGATCACCAATATAATCTCATTAACAGAAAGATCCATTACATTTTTTTCAACTATCATGTCTGTTTGCTAATTTGTGGAAATGCAGGTAACCAAAGTTGAGATAATTTTCTGAGACTGAATAATTTTAATTATATGGCGACTGTAACACTATAGCTTGGATGCTAAAAATCGGGAAGTACAAATGTCAGGGTTCCAAATTTTTAATGTATTTCCTTGACTTTTCCAGTGAGAATAGTATAATTCTTGTCTGTCAAACAATGCATTTGCATACCTCTGGCTTTGGAGAGCCCTCTGAAGGGATGGCGGGAACTTATGCTGTCAAAGCTAGTCTGCTATTGCTGGCTAAAAATTGGCCTACTTTACCTTTAAGACTGTATTCTCAGACACATTTTTAAAATTCCTTAAAATTTCCAGGTTTTCCAAAACCATAGCAAACCATAAATGTAATATTTAGAGTAACAACCATCTGAAATGAAAGATATCTTCCCCCAAAGATTGTGGAAAATGCATTAGTGCAACGATGCATTAGATAGACATGCCTGCTGACCTCATCAGTGTTGTACATGCCCATTCCACAGCCACCAGCAGGGAAATCAAACACCTCCCACTCCTTGTTTTTGCTTCCGTCTGCTGGAGCAAAGATGATCTTGAATTTGCCTGCTTGGTTTACAACAAAGTCTGTTGCTTTGTACTGGAAAGCAAGATAATTACAGATTAGACATTTCAAAAATCTAGTTCAGAAACCATCCATGAGACCAAAGCAAAGCAGACCTGGTCACCGTGGGCATGTCTGCCAATGGTGATAGGCTGTGTCCAACCAGGAACAAGTCTGGGAATGTTCTTGCAGATGATTGGCTCACGGAAGACTGTGCCACCCAGGATGTTCCTAATAGTACCGTTGGGACTCTTCCACATTTTCTTCAGGTTGAATTCTGACAATTGCAAATGTTGACAAAATGTATATTATACAGAGATGATCAAAGGCCTGGTCTCAGACCTTGTGTGATAAAATAAGAAATTATTCTCTTCTTATATAGTAAGAGTAAAATAAATAAATCGAAATCGAAACACATTTCATGGTTCCTAGGTTCCTACAAATGGCCAAATATCAGCCTGATCAATGTTGATTTGTCTTTAGTACAAATTAACCAATGTGTTATAAAAGAACAACCATGTCTAGAAGTGTCGTACCTTCGACCCTAGCTTCATCAGGTGTAATGGTGGCGCATTTCACAGCAACGCTGTATTTCTTGGTGGCTAAAGCTGAGTCAATTGTGACTTGGTCATCCGTCTGGTCACGGTAAGGAAGACCCAGGTCATAGTACTTCAGCTCCACGTTTACGTTGGACAGAATAAGCTGGACAGAATAATATTGTGTTAAAGGTGTAACGAGTGTAAATCTAGTTAGAAAGATCATCCTAACCTCAGACAACCTCATCTACCTCATCTTTGAGGATGTTAACAGCACAGTTGGTCTTAATTATTTTGTGACACCAGTTAAACTCAAATTGAATCTAAATACTGTTATTAAAATCAATTGATTATGGCATCAATTTGAAGGCTTTAAATAATGAGCCCATTTTGATTCTCCAGAGAACTGGCAGAACAATTTTAGCTTGTGAAACGTTATCACAACCATCTGCAGTCTTTCATGAAGGGCAGGGAGCCAGTGAGAATGACCTCAGACTGGCCCCGCCCCCTGCATGATGCGGTAGTAATCTCCCCGTCTCTGCATGTACACACTCTCCCTGTAATCCTATCTATCCGTCTTTTTTACAGGAGAGCTGGAGAACATCAATCTCTCCTCGTCTATTTAATTCTCTTAAGAGATCTTGTCACACCTCCCCCCAGTTTCTTTCTCTTTTGCTCTCTACTCTTGTCTAACCTAATTTTAATTCTGTCTGTGCCAGTCTAGATTTCCTGTTTCTCATCCCCTCTACATTTTCCTCCCCTGTATTTTGTTCATCTCTTAGTAAGCGTGTGTGTGTGTCACAGTTTAAATATAGCCCAGACAAAATTTGCTCTCCCCCCCCCCCTCCCTCCTCGTTCTCCAACTGACATTTGGTGTTTTAAGCACCTTTTCTTTGATGAACTCCCAGATGATTCTGGTCATCTCATCCCCGTCCATCTCCACCACCGGCTGGGCCACCTTGATGCGCTTGTCGGCATCTGTAATGAAACCAATTTGTGTTTCTAATAGATTTAAATGAATAATTGTTGTTTATTCAGGACCTGAATAAAGGATTGTTACAATTCAAGCCACTCATGAGACATCTAGAATTATTGGCTTTAGGAAAAAAAGGATGATAAAGATACAAGACAGAAAACAGCTTTTTAAACAAGGCTAATTTAAAAACCAGAGGCTTTTATAGATGCTATAACCCTGAATAAGACTGAAAACTAAAATCTAACTGTGGCTAACTATGGCTTCAGTAGATATGGAGACACTCTGTCTGGTAGTCATTTTGTGTGAATCCTGACATGTTTTCTAGCGATTTTAAAGAATGGATAGGTGTCAAGTTTATATATATTATTTATATATTATATACATAATTTTCAAGCAGCTGTACATAAACTCTTACCGTTATATCTATAATGTTTTAATGCCTTATATTATATATACATTAAGCAGCTAAGCAATATAATGTCATATGTAGATGCTGAGCTGCGTGTGTGAACATTGAAACATCTAGCACAGTTTGTTTTCATGCTGAGCAAGATTTTCAGGAACCAAAGCACTTAAACTTCCTTGAATCTTTCATTATTTTAAACTTCTTCCTGCTATTGCTTCCAACTAGAGCAACCAGCATTAAAACATCCACTTTTCAGTGGATATCTAGTAGAGAAAGAAGGGGGAGCGGTGGAGGAAAATCAAGTGACTTTCTGTTCCACTTGCCAAGTTCCTGCACTTGCTAAAGATCTCATCCATCTACAGAGTCAGCAAAGCCAGAAAGACTGCAGTCAAAAACAATAAAATACTCCATAAAAGGCAAAATACTGTCAATACAGCTTGACTTAAGAACCTTTAAAATCTTCACAAGTTACACATTGACAGTATTCCACTGACACAAAACTGTCAATAGCATCATTAATGTAAATCAGCAGCCAACAGTCAGGCCAGATCCATAAAGCTGAAGTGCACATGATGTAAACATTTTAATAACGTTGCAGAGACACTATCTACTAAGTAAGACCTTTAAAGCAGTCAGGCCAGATCCATAAAGCTGAAGTGCACATGATGTGAACATTTTAATAACGTTGCAGAGACACTACCTACCGAGTAAGACCTTTAAAGCTGCAATTTGTAACTTTAGCCGTTCTACCGCCATATTTGTTTGAAACATAAAAATGCAGGTTACTTTACATACCTGCGTTGAAGTCGAATAAAGTCACTCAACAGCTCAAAATATAAATCATTATTACAAACTTACAGTTGGAAATTGGGATAAAGTGAAAATATTGTGTTGAACACTGACCTGTCATATACTTGCTCAATAACTTATTTATTTTTTATGCATTTAACATACTAAAGGAAATATTACATAAAGATATGAATGGAGTCCATTCCATTGGCTTTATTTCTGTAATATCTAGGCTATCACCTGCCAAAATAGAAATAATAATAAAATCTTTCATAAAAGGTTTTTAGTCAACCAAGATGCATTATGGGTAAGATCTTTCGTACAAAACCCAGCTAGGTTTGTGCAGCAATTATATAAACAGGGATTCCTAGGGAAAGAATCCTCTCACTAGTCATAGGCACTGTGGACAGCAGACTAGAGGGGGAGGTGGTGGTGTATGGCAAAGATTATGTAAGCATGCTTCAATACCCTGTTTCCAACAACAGTCAAGCAGCCATCTACACAGAGAATGAATCTTTCCATGTTATGATAGGACTGCAGAAACCTCAAGATTCTTCTGAATTTTATAAATCACAGATATTCAAAGCAACATTAATGTGATTTCAATACCCTAAAGGGTTAGAACTTTACATTTCTTTGCATAATGTATTACAGATAACACACAGTACCACTTTACTCCTACATATGGATGATTCTCTGACATTTACTGCAGTAATTTATAATGCTGGTGCCCTGTCACCTATTTCATGTCTCTTTCTCTAATACACTATGAAACTACTATACTAGTAACATTGCTCAACCTTAGTGGTTTGTTTGTGGAAATGTTTTTCTTAATAGACAGCACTGAATTCTGTTATCATTCACTTGCATTGGAAAATGACATCTGTGCTCACCATGAACTATCATGGAAAAGAAGAGTGTGTTTATATTTAAAACAACGTACAAAGTATGAGTTCGGACTCACATGAGGGCAAGTTTATTATTTCTGGGTGAACTATTCCTTTAAACACCAAAGAAAAGGTCAAGTCACCCCACGTGCACACAGAGTGGTCAGCATATCAAATAGCAAGCAATCATTCTCATATGACACCCTGATTTTCTGTTGTCAAGGACATTAGCAAACACTGTCCACTGTGCTAAACACTTGAAGGTCAATAGTTAAAGCCACGAGGTAAGCAAACCTTCAAAGATCATTTGTGTTTATGCATTTGACCCTTTTATCCAAAGCGACTTCCAGTGCATTTAAGCTATACATTTGATATGCCTTCGCTGGGAATCGAACCCAAGACCTTTGTGCTGCTAACACAACTGAGGTACAGGAACAGATCATTTGGGATCTGTACAGGATCACAACCTACCAAACAGTTCACGTGTGACCCAGAGTGGAAGTGTCCTGAATTATATTTCACCAACATGCTGTACCATTGAAGCTCCAAAAATAAACTAGAAGCAAACAACCAGCTGGATTTTACAACAGGTTCAAATGCTTCTCCAATAAGCAAAGAATAACTCTTCTGCAAACTTAACTTACATAATCAAATACAAATACTCAACCCAATATTATCATTATATTAAAAAGCTGTATATGAATATAAAATTAGGGTGCAGAACATTTACAGGTACGAGTTCTGCGTGCTTCTCAATAAACACTCATCTTTCATCACAACTGTAAAAACCTTTTGGCAAAATTAAACCTAACCTTGTGACTATAATGACAGGAAACATGTAAGTGTGCTTGGCTTTCTGCCAGAACTTATGTCAACTCTATGATATAAGAATGGTATTTATTGGTTAAACTTAGTTTTGCCAATAACAGATTAATACCAGATTGACACATATGCCCTAGGGTTATGTTTAGAGTTTGAAGATTTCAACAATCTATTTAGTGCCAAAGTCTCACGCTTAATCGTTAAAAACTTGGCATTGCACATGTTTTAATGTGTAATGCCAAAAGTGCAAAAGGGTACATTGATGTTCTATCTATCATTACCTAATAGAACCAAGCCCTTCAGCATAAAGGTGAACTGGAGGACATAGAGGCCTTTGTTGTAAGCCAAGTAAACCACCTACATTTAAGCCTCCATGACAACAGATTACCTAACAGTATAGGACAGCCGGTGACAACCTAACAGGCCCTGACACTAATACATACACAGCTGTGAATGAAGTCAAAGGTTCTGCCCTTCAGCTGTGCCATGTGAGAATACAAAGTTGTTCTTAAACTCAGTATGGCATAATGTCAGAAATCCTACCAACAGTTTCTGCATAAAATAACTATAATAGACATTTACATGAACGCCTATATATACAGCCTCCTAAACTAACAGGCCAAACGACCCTATGGCAAATAAGATTTGGGTTTAGTAAACTAGTCTGGCAATTAAATATCCTCAACATAGAAGACAACGTTAATGACTGTCATTAATACAGTTATGATTCAGTTATGGTTTGCACACAAGTGCACGATAGCGCGTCCTGACCGTAGCGATTGACCTTGAAATTATTTTACAACTCAGCCAAATCAAAATACAAATAAAACCACGCCTGAGCACACATGATAACTCTTTACTAAACCGAGATGTCTGGATAACCCAACCAATTACATATTTACACCATGTAGCATGTATATCTAAGCGTATAAGGTTGCGTAAGTCATCGTTCAGCAGTCTCCATGCATTTGTGCTACAAATACACTATAAATACACTCAATCCGCTATCTCACAGCGCCTACAAATTGTACAACAGTGCGCGTACAATCGTACTGTCAGATGCGGCGCAGGTGTGTAAACACGCTGGTTTTGACAAGGTTAAATGACCGTGAGATGACTCGTCTTTTAAATGACATCCTGCAGGCGAACAAAGGGGCGCGAGCCAGCAGCCCCTTCGCTTACCGCCGCAGCCGCGCGATTTCCGCTTCACGCACAACGTCACCAAGAAAAAACGTTCTGCTCTGCCGCATCCAAACGGCAACCGGCGAAAGCAAATTGGAGGTATGTGGTAAAAGTGGAAGGAGATTTAAATATGAACGTCCAAGTATTAACCTACATTACGGTGCCGGCTTTACTGACGTTTTGAAGAAAATGTGGATGTGTAAAACTCACAGTTCCTCTGTTGCAAACTCTTGCAAGAAGCTGGAGCGAGAACGGCGGGGCTTTTGGATAGAGTGGCGGCGGACCTAGTGAGAGAGCTGAGGACTTTCAGGTAACCTGCCATGTTTTTTTCGCCGAAAACGCTAGAGGTTGCTAGCCGACTTAACTCCGATCGAAGGAAGGACTGAATGAATCGGAGCGTACAGCAATAAGCTGAGCACTTCTCTCCGCCTCCGTCTCTAGCGCAGGCGTCACAGTTAGGTTGTAGGCAGGGCTAAATTATGTCACAGATGAGTTTTGTTCAATCAGATTTGAGTACAACACGCATCGATGTTACATCGATTACTTTTGATAACGAACATTTCGCACGTTCCCTTTCGTTTTCGGTTAACCATTCACGTAACTTTCTGTTTGTGTGTGTTTTGTATTGCTCCGTGTGTTTAGTTATCTTACTTTAAATTAATGTAAAATAACATTCAGTAAATTAGTGAGGTTTTTTTTATGGTAACACCGGACAGGGCAGGCAAATAAGCTCTTCACATTCCGTTGCCTGGTTGCTGAGCAGCCCCGCTAATTTTAGCCGGGGTGAGTTTACCATACTGGGCGAAAAATGGGAAGTGCGCTGCACTGAGCATGCGCAGACGTTTTGGCGCTACCGCCAGGTCGCTTCAAGGTGCCAGAAGTTTAAAGTGTCAGAGCTATTGAAGGTTAAGTTACGGCCATCCACGTGGCGTGTATCAATAAAACTGACCTGTCATTTTCTCCAAAATGACCTGTATAGTAGTTATTTTTGTTGTTGACAAACATCAATACACATTAAATTTAACATTATAAGCATAATCTTAAAATCAGAATATCCATCTGGTTTACGACTGCATTGTTGTCATTTAAGAATAAGATACGTCATTGAAATCCAGCATGTAAACATTGCTACACCGCACAACATGTCAGTATGACCTCTGTTATCAGTCGGGGACTGAAATGTGTGTAATTCAGCTGTTTGCTTAACAATGTTGCCCCGCTTACTGTAGTTACTCTGTATAGGTCAAAAATCCAATGATTGTGAACAAAGGCTACTGTTGAGAACATTTGGTCATATGCTTATAGTGACAGTTTAGGACGGAATAACAGGATGTCTGGATAAAGACAATAGTTACAGACAACAATCTGAATAGCTAAAATAGTAAATATATTATTTAATGATGTGTGTGCTGATGGTTGTTTTAAACAAATATGTTTATATGATGTCATTTCTTTCACTTAGATTAATAACAATCAAAATACTTTTGTAACAAATCAACATTAAGTGTAATCCAGAAATTTGCTGTCTGTCTACAGTTTATTTAAAATCATTATTTTAAAACGATATTAATGTTGTATAGGGAAATTGTATAGGGCCACCTGGTGGGGATAAAAATAAGACAGGCAAATGAAGTAGTATTGTACCTTTCACAAACTGAAGTTTTAAATTAAGAGAGGTTTACTAATAACTATTTTAAATAAAAAAACATATTTAACATTGTCTTTGTTCACCATGTTAAAATACCGGATAGAAAACTGCCAAACAAGTAACCAGATAGATAGTCTGGCAAAAGTAAAACTATTATCAAAAGGTCTTGAAAAGTATAAAAGTCATAAGTTCTTATAAAAAAGATTTATGTTAAGGTTTATGTGCCATGTTTAGATTATTATGTATTTATATTACATGTTCCTAATGTATTTATTTATTATAGAAGCTGGATGTTCTCATTATCATTAATAAATACAAGTATTAATGCGTCCACAAGGGGTCAGCAATAAATCATTATTTGCTTATTTTGTAAAGGATGCCAGACACAGTTTCGTAGACATCTAAAGGGAAATAGAAAAGCTTTGGTTTTAGATTTGTTTACTGTTGCACAAATATTATTTAGCATGTGTCAAATTTTTTCTTAGCCACTGGCATAAGCATGGTCAGTTTTTGTCCTGGAATCATCCATTTACACCTGGACGAATACTTCTAGCCCAAGCTACTCTTTTGTAAGAGGATCCTCTGTACTCTGTTAATGTACTTATGAACTACACTACTACAAGTCAGGGTCTTAAAATGTTGTTGCTCCTTTGAAATGTATAATTAATTCAACCTATTCAACAATATCTCTGTTTGTTTTATGACCACAGTGACTGCTAATCTAAGCCGGTGGCTCTTGTAACACAAGAGAATGACACAGACTGGAGGCTATGGGATCTGAAAGCTGTATTGGTGCATCTGCCCCTATTGAACCTGGTACATAACAGGTGCTGATTTTCACCACAAGATGCATCTTACACTGTAGGAGGGGCCCATTGCCAGTCACTTGTACAATTAAAAGCACTAGAAACATTGTACAGATTTTTACATACATTTATTCAAAATATACAGGATACTACATACAAAAATACTATGCATCAAACAATGTAAACATGAGCACAACCTATAGTATGTCTCACAGTTTTGTTATAAGACATTTGTGGTAAAATTCTTTCACACGGTCTCGACCGGGGTTTATGAATAATAATTTTTGTGTTTTGCCAGTCTTACATTAATAACAATGTCTGCAATTATAAATTATAAATTAATTAGAATTATTTTTGACACATTTCATGTGTTTTTCATAATCACATACCAAAAGCCTAGATGCATCTGCTGATTGCTTTTGTTTAATGTTTTAATCCAGGGGAAATTAGTGAGGAGTTAGCCAGCTAACTCTAGTACCACAAAACATTTATTTTTTGACAGCCTTATTCAGCCAAGTGGCTATTAAAAATAATAGCAGCAAAGAGTCTGAAGCACTTTGCATTAGCACAGAAAATAACAAGGGCACATTTGTTCTATCACGTAACATTGGCTGACAGGGATAAACCTACATTCACATTATTCTGTACAATAGTCATTGGTTTATCACAAGGCATGTCCGCTACAGACTTGAATATTTATAAGACGTTTTGATGAATGTTTTTTGTCGATTTCTGCCTTAATTGTACGTTTTGCCATAACCATGTGATTTGTTACTTGCAGCAAATTGATTTTAATATTGTGGTTTAAATGCTGCTTAATATTAATTTATGAAATCTAATCTGTGATGCAGAACTCCCTTTACTCTCAAAGGCACTATACACTAATTAGCTACAAACATTCAATCTCTTCAACTTGTAGTGGACTAATACACTTTATATCTGTGAAGACAGGCAACCTACAAAGGTTAACTAAGGGCTCTATGAGTATATGAATCATCTTTGCATTAAAAAGTAAATGTAATTGTAATTGTAATTATAGTAAATGTAATTATAATTACATTTGCAATGTTGCATGTATTATTGCAACCGATGTAAGATGTAATCAATTACTAGAGACAGATTTTCCTATCATTAGCTCACAGATGGTCAGTATTTCTTACAGAATCTAGACCAGATATGCATGTAATGATACATCTGCACACAGCTATTCTTAACATCAACGTTTAAAAGCTAACATTGCATTTGTATAATGATCAGAGAATGTTATCATCTGATTTCTCTTGTCCTCTTGCCCTGCAACACTTCTGAACTTTTCCAGATCTGGTTTTCTGGCTTTTTTAATCAGGAGCCAATGGAATTCTCTTTTTAATGGGTATGATCTCCTAACCTCTCTGCTCCATTTTGACAGTCTGGTTTTTGCATTCACTCTTCTGTCTTCCTTAATGAATCTCGTAGAGAGATGTCTGGACTTTGAAGACTACAGATATCTCTGTTTTTGTTTGCAGCAGAAGATCTGCTTTTAGAGCTAGCTGTAGTGGAGCTGTCAAATCCAATCTGTATATGCAAGAGAATTCTAGCACACTCTGTCACCTTCTCTTTAAGAGGACAAACACTACCTTTGTTGCAGAAAGGAAAATTGCACACCCTTTTGTTGTGTTTTTGAAACCGTGTTGTAAATCACACTTCTAGCAACATATATTTTGAAAACCAGGTCTGTGGGTGGTAGGAAGTGACAGCCTAAGCTTTCTCTACAATGGTACATCATATATTAAATCTAAGCTAACCTTTACCAACTATGTTGCATCCTGAAATATATTTATCTTTTAGAGACAGTTCAATAAGCTATTTATTTATCTGTGACATCAGATTGTTTTCAACGGTTAGGCATTGGAATTGTTTTTTAATTAGTTGTTTTGTTTTTTTTAATCTAGCATATTTATTGATAGAACATCCCTTTGCCCTAAATGGCTACATTCAGTGCTAACTGTACTATTACAAGTACTTATTGTAACCTGTCTAAGCATAATTTATTTTACAATGTTAAAGTTGCTACATCTATATAGATTGAGTTTTATGATTGGTGGTTGAGCTCTTCAAAATTTGAAAGTTGCTTCATCTGTTCCACTTGCATAGAGTGCCTTCTAACAAGCTTTTTCTTCGTCCTGAGGTTGCCTCTCTTTGGTGAGTTTGGTGCTACTGGAGCTATCGGTCTGATTCCTGCTGCAAGTGGGGATGAGGGCTTGCTGCTGGCTCCTATATCAGGAATTGGAGGGTTAGGGTTGACATTCAGTGGGGGCAGGTGACCTGGACGTGTGTGGGATATATAGTCCAGCAAGAGCGTTCCAGAGCCACGCCGTTCCAACAGACCAGGTGCTCTGCATCTAGCTGTGCTAGGGGAAGAGGTACTAGGATTGCTGTCCAAGGACTCTCGTGAGCCTGTAAGCATAGCAAGAGGGGATGTATTGAGCTTTCTTCTCTCCATGGGTGCCTTAGGAGAGTCTAGCAGGCTGGAATCTGAGTACAACTGAGAGTCTGAGTCGTAGTGCTCATTCCCCAGTCTTCTCCGGTGCACTGTTTCTCTGAGACCAGCAGGTCCAAAGTTTCCTCCAGAGCCCTCCTGCTCTGTGGGGACAGTGCTACGTCGTGCCAGAGGCTGGTGCTGTGCTAGAGATCTCTCATAAGAAGCTTTGGAAGATGTTGGAGAGATTTTTGTTGTCTGATCCCCCATCATTGGAAACAGGATGTCTTTTCCATCTACACTATTATGTCGGGACAAACTGCCTCGTTTAGACAGACTCAAGCCGTTGACACCTGCAACAACATTTTCATCAGAGTTGGCCCTCTTGTTCTCTTCACTGGCTGCTGCCAACACAGAGGGGGCAATCAGACCCCAGGGCTCTGACTGTAACCGTTTCAGCTGGGGTAGACGCGCCCTCTTGGGGTTCACTGGCTTTTTACTGGGGGAGGTAAATCCATTGGAAAGTTTTGCTGCTGTGTTTGAGGTTGACTTGAACTTTGTTTGAAAGTTGAATACAGTGTCTTTCTCTTCCTCTTTACTGGGAGATGGTGATGCATGGAGATCTATCTCTGAAGGTGAGGCACATGGCACAGGAGAGGTTCTCTCATCCAACTCAGGGGAGGGGGGAACATTCAGGTACTGCTTGGTGGTTTTGGTTCCAGATGGTGATTTGTCAGTAGTTATAATGATGACCTCCTTGCCTTTAGCTTTGCAGGCATCCAGAAGAACCTTTAGGGTTTCTTTATCATCTGCATTGACAGCGTAGACTAGAGCAGAAGATCCGTGACGATCCTCCAGACTTGGATCAGCCCCATTGGACAGTAGTAGAGACACCACCTCATGCCCCGCCCTCTGGCTGCATGCATGCATAAGGGCTGTCCTTCCAGCTTTATCTTGAATATTAGGGTCTGCTTTGTTGTCCAGAAGATACTTGACCAACTTAGCCTTGCTGACACTCTGCTGGTCAGAGTGTTTGGACATGCATGCCACCATGAGTGGTGTCTCTCCACGGTCATTGCTCTCATTGATGTAGGCTCCACCCTCCAGCAGAAGCCTTGTAAGGCGCAAACGTCGAAGCCACACTGCCTTCAGCAGAGAGTTTCCATCCGTCCTGACCTCCAGCACTTCAGCCATCACAGAGACTGGACCCAAATCAGCCTCAGTCCTGCAAGGCAATTTTAGACTGCTGTTACAGTAATCATGTATATTCAAGAGTCATTTCAGAAACACTTTAACAGCCAATTTTGAAACTAAACATTTTTAAAAATAGCTTAAACACAGCTTTTGTAGAAAAGGTTCATGTTTTAAACCCCAATCACCTGCTATATATGCGTGAAATTTATAGCCTGTCATTTTGAGGAGCCACCAGGTGGCAGCCAGGATGCGCTGGATTGAGTTATTAGAAGAGACGCTGAACTGACAGGTGGATCTGGTGTGAATTAAACTTTTAATTTACAATTTACGCAGTTCGGTTTGGTTGAAGCGCTAGAAATGTTGAACAGTGTTTTTGTAGCCAAATTGAAACATCTCCTTGTATGAAATTAAATATCAAAATAGAGATCGATTTTTCTTGAGGAAATGTGTTTGATCGGCATTTTATGGATTAGTGATAACAGCTGGGTTGTATTACGTTTCCCATTCAAAGTAGTTTTTAAATGTACTGTTTTAATGTCGCCGTCTTTTTGTGGAGTGTCCTTTAAAGGGGTCTTTCTTTTAAAACGAGTTGCTTTGGCATGAATAGTTGCCGTTTATTTGTTTGTTTCTTTTTTGACCAACACAATAAATTCAAACCAGTTATTTGAGCTTACTTAAAACTTAGTAGCCGTTTGAAAATATATTAACTTATTAAAACCAAGAAAGGTTTCAATAAGGGTTTACATGTGATAGAACGAGGATATGGTCTGACTAAACGAATGGACTGATAATGTCATTTAATGTAAGTGGGTTATTTAATTTTAGTATAAAAAATAAGTATATATTTCATGTTTGCGTTTTGCGGTTGCGAAATTGCACTGTCCTTGGTTCTGAAACCATGTGAAAAATGGTCCCCATAAATGTGATGCGCGCTTTTGGAGGATAAACATTACTGTATATGAGGATGGGCTGTGCGCTTTACATTAAACTTCTAATTACAGATCAGTTGTATCTATGTCACAACTTTGATCGTAGCCACCTGCATTTTTCTTTTATCTCAAAAGTGTTTGTGTTCTTGCAATATCGTCACGAGTTCACCAAAAACAATTTCGTTGCAAACGTTGTAATATAAGAAATAGCAAACATAACGCATAATATAGATATTTATCTAACAAATTGCTCAATTGTTTAATGTCAAATATGTTTTTGATGTCATTAGGAGCACAAATGGGTCGAGTTATAAAATTGTCTTACCTGCTTGACGCGCGGATTTGTCATTGTAGAATAAGTCCACAGTAATGCGCTCCAATATTGCCTATACGCTGTTGATACGCATAGTTTCTTAGCACAGTTTGTGTAGTTATTTAGTTTAAACGCTACACAACTGTCCTATTTTACGTTCAGGGCGCAAAGGCGCTCCAGCTCCACTGCTTTTGTTACTGAAACGCAGGAGACCAGTCCAATCGCCACATTCCTATTTGCGCACCCAAGAATCACTAAGACGTTGAGGTTATAAATAACTTCCCCTTTTTTTTCACTTCGTGAATGAAACGTGAATCTGATTGACGTCAGAATTTACAAAAATAAATCTGTTCCGGGTGAACCTGTCGTATGTTGTCATGATGTGCACAAACAAACAAAAACATTTTCAGGGTTTTACATCCCGGTTATGAATTCCACTCGTTGGACAGACAGGTGCATATTGGATTAGAAGATAGAGAATGATTAGAGAATGGTGATTTAAAATGTTAATATTTGTATTTAAATTGTATTTTGAAAATTCATTCTTATGGAATAATAGACAAAAATGTTTATTATCGTAATTATTAGCCATTCTGATAAATATTTAAGTAATGATTAGACTGTATCAACATTAATTAAGTGTTGTTGGAGATGTATTTATGCATATTTTAAACATTTACTCATTTGGCAGATGCTTTTATCCAAAGCGACTTACAGTGAATTCTAGGTATACTTTTTTTATCATTACTTGTGTTCCCTGGGATCGAACCCACAACCTTTGCGCTGCTAACACAATAGTCTACCAGTTAAGCTACAGGAACACCATATAATAACAATACACAATATAAACTAATCTAAAATTTAACTTAAGTTAGGCTAATAGCAAACATTTAGTTGTTCCAAGTTGCTATGTAGTTTTCAAACTCTTGTGCTTTGTATTGTAAACAAGACAGAATAATGCTGTGATGTAGTCTGTCTGTCTGTCGTCTGTCTGTCTTATCTATCTGCCTGTCTGTCTGTATGCCTGCCTGTCTGTATGTCTGTCTGTCTATATGTCTGTCTGTTTATAGACAATGACAGCACTATTTTATGTGGAGTTTACATTGCAATTAAACACCCATAACTTGTTCCAGCCATTACAGACATATATAGCATAATAGGGAGAGTTCTATTTTTAGGTTGCTATGAGACAGCACGGAATCATATTCTGATGGACACCAATAGAATTTGAGGTGCCGGTGGGAACATGAACCCAGAATATGAATAAATATTTAAAATATATATATATATACATATAAAACTATAACTCCAAGTAATAACCTAATGCTAAATTGTCCTCATGATAAAAGTCACATAAAAAATGGAAGACTTTAATCCGGAATTGCCCGTAACTTTTCTTTCCTCATGTTTTTAATATCACACTAGGCCTGTGGCTATTTACTTTTTGATAAACGGCTCACATGAACCATATATTCCACTGGAGCGAAGCAATGGGTCATGAATGAATTTTCCCACAACTGTCCCTTCTTTTATCTGCGGTTAATGCCACTTCTGACCACTTAAGAGAATATTTATTATTTACCCAACCATCAGGTTAGAGAGATGAGGTACATATGAAACAGGCAAGTTGTGTTTGTGTGCATTCTGGTAGCTAATGCCGTCACTTGGAACCTCTCCAGTTATACAGTCTGCCTATGCTTCACTTATCTTAATGAAAGTTTCCATAGTGAGAGAAGGTGGAGTTGAACACAAGGTTCAGTATCGGCTGTGGGATTCACTTTCTAAATTGGTTCAGAATGAAGAGGTATTAGGACAGTAAAGAAAAATTGCTCTGTTTGCTATGGAGCCAACAAAATCTTTTATGATTTAAAAAATGAATATGAGGCAAAATTACAGAAACTCACATTTTTTTAGACATTTTCACAGGTTTTCTGTCAGAGTCAGCTCTTAATGTGTGGCTTATGTGTGTTCTCACCAATCACAAGACTCAGAAGCAACGGACAGATATGTGGCTATACATTTCCTATACTATACATATTAACACAAGCAAAAGGACACAGATGATCTAGAAACACAATTGTGAGCCTATCGTCCCAAAACTTAGGCTCATGTTAGATAAAGGGTTGAAACTCTGCTGTTTTTCTAAATGGGTAAAACATTCATGTGTTGAAACAGCCAAATAACAAAATGTGACATTCTCTTCTTCTTTTAATCATAAAAGATTTGTTGACTCCACAGCAAACAGAGCTTTTTTTACTGCCCCAATACTTATAGAAGGCACTGTATATGTATTTCATACAGAGCCGCTCTCATGTGATGAATGTTGTTAAGCAACCAAACTAAGGGTGGGTGGCGGTGTGGAAGAAATGCAACAGAAAGCCCACTGTTATTCTGTTACTCTTCCAATCTGTATCAAACATGTTTTAAGGGCAAATAAGAAATTACCTCCACGGACATGACATTGTCTTTAATAAGTAATCTTGGTTATGACATTAAAAGAAAAAACAGACATTCAGAGGGTAGAGCGAACGTTTGTATTTTGTGCAGCATTTATTTAGTTTACGACGTGATATCATGCTGTGATGTGGCACAGTTTTATTCAAGCGTGTATAGTGGGTTAGTTTGGCTTCTTCAGACATGCGCTGTATGACTTGGGGCAGAGAAGGTTTCAGAGCTCTCTTGATTAGACACGTTCATTAACACGGGAACTACAGGGACGTCAGCAGTCTTCCTCACATTTTTCCCAGTACAACGCCATAGATACAAAATAAATAATGAAAGCGCACGAGATTTATCTCTCTCACCCCTGGGAGCTGTTTCCATTTTCAGAAACCTTAGATTGCACCTGATGCGCTGCCTCTATCTAAATATAACCTCTCTCTCTTTCTCTCTCTCTCTCTGTCTTGCTCTCTCTTTCTCTTTTCAACTCTTTCTCACTTTCCCTCACTCCTTTAACATGGTGTGATTTTCCTTTTTGCGTAAAGCTTTGCAGGTTCTAAATCTGGATTTGTCCCAGAAAACGGGAAGTTTGAAGTTTTATAACTTAAAGTATTTAACATAAATTTGAAATGTATTTATCCATTTATTTTCCTATTTATAAAAATTATTGATATGTCCTGGAAAACTCTGTAAAGGATCTTAAATGGCAATTTCTGTGCCTATTGTTTATATGATTATATGAGATGTATTCGTGTTGCTTGGTTTTATACCTAGTTCACATCAAGTTGTTATTTACTTTTTTACTTATTACTGGTTTTTAGACACACACCCTGCACATCAGCTTTTGTGATTCTTTAGCTCGAACAATTTCGTCCTACTGTCACTATTCAAATGTTTCGTCACTGCAGATAATTAATCATTCCAAGATTCTGGATCCAGCTGGAGTGACTGCTCACTGGATGACCTTTCTGATGCTAAGCCCAATTAGAGCATGCCGGTTTTCAGGTCCTTGCTGTATTCACTTATTCCTGAGTGGCAAAAATTCTGGTGATTTTGAAAACAAATCTCACTCTCAAAATACAGCACACCTGTATTCAGCCTAGAACAAAAAAGACAAACATTAATTGGTGAACACTCGATGACAGAGAACAACCAGAGGAGCGGAAAAGCATGTCTAATGCCTAAAATAGATCTTACAATTTTAAAACAGCAACTTGGTCATCCTGCTTCACAGTTCATTGTAATTCTTTAGAAATGGACATAGAAATAAAGATTTGTTTCTGATGCTAAATCTATGCACTGACTTCTTAATTGACTTCAGTAACAGTAAGTTACTGTATATCGAAACAGCTTCAGTTTTCAAGCTTCATTTTTGCTTCAAAACTCTGTGTTGTTATGATGATGAGATTGTTGCTCTCATGTGATGAGACCTGAAGAGCATTTTGCTCAAGAATTAGTTAACAAGATTTTGGAATTAAAAAGTAATCTTGACTCTTTTCCAGATGGCAAAATCAGTTTTTCTGGTAGAATAGTGTAAGTAGCAGATGTTGGCCTATTTTGTTGCATTTGATTTCACCACAGTGATGGGAACAATAGCAATGGGTGGAACATGATCAAAGGGACCCACAGATATAATTATGGAAATCAAAGATCATTTTTGTCTCCAGTGGCAACATGTAATCCTAGCGTGAATAGAGAAAAAAGACAAATATCACAGATTAAATAAGGTATTCAATGATACATTATCCGGAGAATGTTTGATCTATGAATCAGCCATTATGTACAATTACTTTTGGTCTAACATCAGTTCAGATAAAGAGTTAATACAATGGTTTGTGTCTATGCTTATGTGATACTGTGTGAAAAACAAATAAGATTCTTTAATTACTCTTGCAAAAGTGTTTTACATCATTTTTGCATCAGGGGCAGAGGTAGAAAACATTCCTTTAATTTCAAGTAAAAATTATGTTCTAAATCTGATATATTGCACCTGTGTTTTGCTAATTTTAATAAGATAGCAGTTTAAAAAGCTACATATTTCCTTAGACACATAAACAACATAGTTATGCATTTCTACTAAATGTGGATAATGAAAGGAAAGTGTAAACTCCTATTGTAGTCCATAACTAGGGAAATATTGGCACAGATTGGCGAGTGAAGGTTGTGCATATGTTCTAACACACAATTTTTAATCATCTTTACCCCCAACCCGCTCTGACTAATTTCTACTCGTCTCCAGACCAAAATAATCAAATAAATTTCTTCTTCTTCTTCTTGCTGTGGTGTGGAATATTGGATGTTGCTTTTGATTGCGTGCTCCTGAGCTTAGCGTCTCTTTAAAGCTTGCCTGACATTCTCATGGCATTTGGTGTCTCAACGATTGTATCAGCCGAATGTGTGGGCTGTGACAGGCAAACTGGCACAAACCTCACAGCAGCGCTTTCTCTCCTCTTGCCCATCCCTCGTGTCCCTTTTGCCACACAGACCATTCACTGAGATCACGCTAATGTATCAGTATCGCTTAATACCAAGATTTGCATATAATAGTTTCACATGCACTTGAAAGACATGCTTTTGAGACATCCTCTCATGCAGGCCACTGCCCACCGTTGCATGCATTTACAATGCAGGCAACGATCTTGCTTGGGGATTATTGTGTGGCGGGCCGTATCCTAGGAGATTTGTGAATATGTAATGAGGAGTTTGCTGCTTGTTTTGCAGAGTGGGTGCTTTGATGTCTTTCTGTTGCATTTCCAGGTTCGTGTCAATTTCCCAAGCTAATGAAGCTGGATGCTTGAGGGGTGTAGATCATGAGACATTTCCAGCCTTTGGAAAACACCACACATGTCCTTTGATTGGAAATGTACAGTGGGATACCTCATCCTGAGAAGAGAGTCCTGTCTTATCTCTAACTAAAACACTAATAAACACAACTCAGGTCTATGAATCTAATCGCTACATATTTTTTTAAGTGAAACACATCAACAATTTTTTACATAATCAGATTGATTGACATTCATTACACTTAAAAGTAGTTTTTTAAGATTGATTTCTTTCTCGTTAGAAAGGTATGTAAATAAAAAGGTATTTATTTACACATAAAACAAATAGTCCTTTTTTTAATTTGTACTGTGTTAAAATACTGTATGTAAACTCGCATGAGGTAAAATCTCCAGTCAGATCAGTGGCCGAAAACAGTTTTTTTTTACATTTGCCTAAATTCCAATTGAAAGGGTATTTGCTTCATATGTGGTATCCTATGTTATTTGTTTTTTCTTGCAAAATGGAAGATAAAGCTGTTTAATCTGTTAGTGCATGTGTATGTGTGTTTGTGTGTGTTGCACATGTGTGACAGCTTGTTAGAGAGCATCACACTGCCTTTCGTTTGCACCCTTAGCTGTTGCTATGACGTCTCAGGCAGCGCGAGTGCTTGCTGACTAAAACGCACTTCTGGTGCTGATAAAAGCGGGAAAGTGAATAGTGCTGGATTTTACATGTTTGATGTTAACAGACAGTCTGTACACACAGCTTTGATGATGTCAGAGCTTATTTGCATCGCCTCATTAACACATCCTGTAAATGCGTTCTGAGAGAACGAGTGCGATAAAGCCATTTTCAAGGCACAATTCTTAAAGAGCCTTTTAACTGTACTGTAGTTCAACAGAGGCATTGTAAGAGAGTGCTAATCTGAGACATTGTGTTGTACGTTAAGGAGATAAAAGGTGTGTGGCGGATGGAACCATCTGCTTCATCTGTGTTTGAATTACTCATTTTTTTGGAACAGGTATGGCCTGTTCATGTCGGAGTCAAATTAAAACTCTGTAATTGTTGCACTGAGCTGCAAGGTGCCGTGAGGGCCACACAATAAGAGCCATTAGGCTGCAACGAAACTCCATAAAGGAGTCCCTTCCCTTCTCATGGTGCCCACGCTCCTTTCAGACTATGGCTCTTTCTGTGTCAGAGGGTGCATTTGTGTGGTGTGTGTAACGATGAATGCATTTGGGCTTTAGTGATTTTAAAAGACCCCCTGAAACACTTACAAACAGAAATTGATGCTGACGCAGATGTTTGTTGTCCAAAGCTTTTTACCTGCTTATAAATGTATCCATCAAAGATATCTAAAGGACTATTTTAGCTAAGCTAAATAGGATGTTCCCTACCTAAGCATGATTTTCACTTTGATAATCCACAAGGCTCAGGACCACCATTTGGTTTGGCTGTATTCTCACCTGCCGACATGCCCAGCAGGTCTTCTATCAGAGACTGCAGCATGAGAGCTCTGAAAGAGGTTTAAAGCATTCAGCTCTGCTCTTGTCCAATTCTCATCCAATCAGATCACATAACTCAACACCATCTTATTTGCCTGCGTTATCTTCC
>JAZGTK010003864.1:0-26068 GCA_036877625.1 Ambastaia sidthimunki
TGCCCTGACCCTTTGCCTGGACTTTGTCATTCTCTGGTTTTCCCTTACATACCCGTTTGCTGGTTTTGACCCCTGCCTGTACGACTACGATTATTAATAAATACTGCAAATGGATCCTCCGAGTACTGAGCCTTTGTTACAGCTGTACAGTTTAAAGTAGTGTTTTCTTTCCTGTCTAAATAAATAAAAATGTCTAGCTCAATGAACCAGCTGACAAGCAGATTTAATCTACTGTTTGAATTACCCATGATGTGAAGTGTGACAAAGCAGTTCAGTCCCAGGCCTGTTTAGGAGGTCTTCTAGTTCCTCCCATATAGTATGTACTGTAGCACCAGTGGTGCTATGGTGAAATGATTGTTGAATATTCTCATGGGCTGCAGTGTATTAGGATCTTATAGTATGGATCAGTATTTGCTCCAACAGCAGTCTGCACATTTATTCAGTGAATAGTGGGTGACAACTTTTTGACCATCCTGAAATTTTTTCTTCCCAGCACAAGCAATATGAACTGGCGAGAGGCGCGCACTGAGTAGAAAAGTCTCTGATTAGAAAACAGCAGAATTGATATATAGTACCCAAAGAAAACAGAAATAAATAAAATACAATGAAAGGATTTTAGTGAAAGAACAATTTTCACATTGAAACTATATTTTAACTTGTTACACCTGGTACTGTATTTGAATAAGAAACCATACAGTTTATCTGTGCTGTGTTTTGTGTGTCAGGTAAATGCTTTATTTAGTGGCTTTAGTTAGCATCACATTAGTATTTGCCTATTGTGAGTTATTACTGATGACGTGATATGGTCAAAATGCATTTGCGCATGAAGTGAAATAGGTATAATAATGCCAACTCTGCTTTAGTCTGTTTTGTAAAGGTTTTCTCATGCATGGGAAACTCATGCATGAGTGTTTTGGTTGTGTATAATAAAGATATATTTGCAACTAAATCATACATTTTTAAAAGTCACAGTTAGTTTTTTGGTAAGCCAAATGGTAAACATGTAATTTCTTGATTCTAGTATTTATGTTATCTGGCATGGGGCATGAGACCCAATTAAAAGCAGAATAGACTAATATCTGTTTGTAGAACTGGCAGAAAAGTTGCATGTTCTGGGCAAGATGTTGTTTATTTAGCCTCTCAGTGGTGCAGATAGTCAGGATAATTCTTATTGATGAACCCATCTTGCAAAATTCCAGCAATATTGCACTGAGATACATTCAAACTGCTGTTATGAAAGTTGCATGTTAAGGTTGTAAAATTGGTATGTAAAACTGTATGTTAAGGTTTTGCTGAGCAACCTGCACATAATCATTTTCAGTGGATTCCAGGTGCATTGATGCACTTAAATTTCCACTGTACTTATTGCACTTAATGGGTTTGGGTGTTTTCATGTGAGTTACTCTAACAACAGATGCAACAAGCCTAAAAACATGCATGCTAGTCTTGCTTGAATCTGGCTCCCTCCTGTACACAAGGTATATCACAATGTGTAGATGTGAGAGCCAGAACACTGGAGGGGTGAATCAGTGTGTGTGGCAATCATATACTTCACCATTCTGCTTTTATAGAAAATCAAAAAAAATTCTCTTATATAAGAATTGCACTGGGTTAAAAAAGAAGCAGTTAGCTATTATTCAAACAAGAGCTGCTAATTAAGTGGAAAACTTCTTTTCTGCTTTTGATTAGGTTAAAGTACTCCAGTGCCCATCTCCACTCTCAACTGCAAAAAATTCTGATAATTTGGCAGTGGAAAATTCCTGTTCTAATTATGAGTTGTATTCTAATTCTGGGATGGGATCAGGGGGCAGTAATTCACTTTTACTACACCCTAAATCCCCTCTTGCTGCCTTTTTCTCAATGAAACATATTTATGTGCCTTTTGATCTGCCAGAACCTTGATCTGGGAAATTAGTTTTCTTAGCATAGATGTGAAGATAATAATGGAAATGTAGATGTAAATTTGTATTGCATTCTAAAATATCTGCTGAAAACAGGATGTGCTCATAATTTTCTCTTTTTCATTTTGCGTTTTCTCAGTGCTGGCCACCATCTTGGATGAATTTTTTCTGCTGACCTCATCAAAGTGCATTCTGGGATTTTCTTTTCCATGAAGTATACAGGAAATGCTGCCCTGGAATATTATCCAAAACATGGTGTTTTAAAAGGCAGCATATTGTTTCTGCCTACCCTTTGGAACAGCCTTCTAGTTCCAGCTCTGCTTTCCATTTAGTCCCTCTTTCACACATTGTGTGACTCAGATGGTTATCTAATGGAGGGGGGAGAAAGTAACTCTGGCACATTTACAAAACAATGCCTTTGGTTGACAAAAGAAAAAGCGACAGCAAATGACTTAATTCAGTAAATAAAGGGGAAGTCCAGTGGTTAAGTGACTTCAGATTTACACTAAGTGAAAGCACAGATATTTCCCAGGGTTGCTGTGCTTTGCCTCAGAGGCATCAGGGCCATAAATCTGTCACAATCCACCACCCAATGCACGTCATTACCTGCATGTCTTCACCAAACCCTTTACACACATCATATTTAGATAATTCTAAAAACTCAACGCTGTGTCAAGCTTAATGCTATAAAGAATGAGTCTGAACATATGTATATTCAGGGCTATTTATGGGTGGGTCCAGATCATGTGACATAACATTGCGTGCCACAAAACTGTAAAAGGTGACTGCAAAATACAGCTTCAGCTTCTTTTCTTCAGGAAGCCTGTTTGTCTTCACATTATCCAGGTCTAAGCAAGAGGAAAAACAAAGATATCAGTGCAAGGAAGCTGCTAGTATTTAGAAAGAAAAATAGAAGAGAAAATAATAGTTCCAAAAAGTTTAAGACATGTGCCACCCTGTCTGCGCTATATCATGGCAGGTGACACACACGATATGTATGTTTTTTTGAAAGATCTGACTGCTCTCATAATTGCTTCCACTGAGGACGCTCCACTCCCATCTTACTCTCTTTCATTCAGATGGGAGCCGGGTAGCTGCACCTCCCGGGTCGGGCAAATACAGTATAATCTATTTACATTTATCCAATACCCATCTTACACTCTTTCATTCAGATGGGAGCCGGGTAGCTGCACCTCCCGGGTCGGGCAAATACAGTATAATCTATTTACATTTATCCAATACCCAAATATGAAACTTTTGAAAAAATATGAAACCAAATATATTGGCATATTTATAAATATATTGGCATATAAATCAATAAAGTATGCAGTTATTTAGGCATACAAGGCTGTCCTGCTTAAAGACCTGGACCAAAGTGGGGGATATTAGAACCAGATGTGGTTTAGGAGCTCTTGGCCATTCTATGGCTGCTTTAGTGGCAATGTAGAGGCACCTGTGGTAAACCTAACTGGCATTCAGGACAGGGATATGGCCTTTCTGCTCAACCGGGTCTGTTAGACGACCTCATTAGTTCCATTGTCGACGGAGCACAAGGTACGCTGGCAAGGCGCACACCTGCACAATCATCTACCGTTCTTAAATACAGCCAGCGCGTCAGCAGATTGGCCAGGAGCACCTTCAAGAGCACCTTACTGCAGGGAGAGCTCTGGCTACCCTCTGGCTAAGCCTTTTTTGAGAGTCGCTCCTTAGTATCTCATTTTATGTGAGACATGTGGGTCACCTTTTAGGACCCTACTACAGTTTTAAAGGGTTTTTCTTTGACTCCATTTGAGCCCCTAGAATCAACCTTTGATTCAACCTTTGAGTCAACCTTTAAAGTTTATGACTTTTACAGTGGCTCTCTTATTAGCTACTGTTAACTGTATGAATCGTTGGAGCAGGAAAGGCTTCACTTATTGTGTCCACTTAGAGCTTTGAGGATGTCCACCACTCAAGCCAGTGGCATTAGACCTCTCAGCTCCTAGTCTGTTTTATTGGCTGCAACTGAGGTAATGTGGTCACAAAACAGTGATTATCTCACTGGACTATTACCCTGGCCTATAAGGCCTGTGACTTGCAGTGTTGTCTTTAAGCATAAGAGCCCATTCTACCAAGGGTGTAGCATCATCTAAAGCTCTGTCCAGAGGAGCATCTCTAAGTGATGTTTGTGCTGTGGCAGGCTGGTCCTCTCCACACATTATTATAGTCTATTTCTGCTCCTGATGTCCTAATATTTCTACAACCTGAATTCTGGAAATGTTGGGACAATTTTATTAAATTTAATTAAAATGAAACTAAAATAATTTCAAAACATGTGAGCCAATATTTTATTCATTTCAAATTTGATGCTTGCTACAGGTCTCAAAATAGTTGGAATGGGGGCATGTTTACCATGGTGTAGCATCTCTAACCAACCGTGTTACAGTCTGGTATGGGAGCTGCTCTGTTGCGGAGCACAAGACGCTGCAGAGAGTGGTAAAAACCAGCCAGCGCATCACAGGAACTCCACTTCCAGCCATTGAGGACATACAGAAAAAACACTGTCTGCGTCGAGCATGCAGTATTTTTAAGGACTCCTCTTACCCTGCCCACAGACCGTTCTCTCTCCTGCCTTCTGGCAGGTGCTTCAGGAGCCTATGGACTAGAACCAGCAGATTGAGGAACAGCTTTTTTCCAAGAGCTGTCTCCTTACTGAACTCTGCCCCTCCCTGATTCCACTACCCCTTTATATACACCTACACCCTCCTCAACCTCCTAACCACCACTTTAATTGACTACAACTGTTACACTTTGTTATTTACACTACAAACACAAATGCACAACTGGACTGTTGGAATGGAACGGTGTTGGAATTTGGTCCCAATTTTGTCTGATATAGGTTTCTAGCTGCTGAAGAATTTGTGGTCGTCTTTGACGTATTTTTCATTTAATGATGCTCCAAATGTTCTTTATAGGTATAAGATCTGGACTGCAGGCAGGCCAATTCAGAACCTGGACTCTTCTACTACAAAGCCATGCTGTTGGCACTTATGCACCCCCATACCATCAGAAATGCTGGCTTTTGAACTGAATGCTGATAACATGCAGGAAGGTCTCTCTGCTCTTTAGCTTGGAGGACACGGCATCTGTGATTTCCAACAAGAAGGTGAAATTTGGACTCGTCTGACCATATACCACTTTTCCATTTTGAAACAGTCCATTTTAAATGAGCCTTGGCCCAACGGGACACGACGATGCTTCTGGACCTTGTTTACATATGGCTTCCTTTTTGCATGATAGAGCTTAAGTTGGCATCTGCAGATGGCACAGTGGATTGTGTTTACCGACAGTGGTTTCTGCAAGTATTCCTGGGCCCATTTAGTAAAGTCAATGACAGAATCATGCCGATGAGTGATGCAGTGTCATCTAAGGGCCCAAAGACCACAGACATCCAACAAAGGTCTTCGGCCTTGTCACTTATGCACAGAGATTTCTCCAGTTTCTCTGAAACTTTTGATAATGTAATGCACTGTAGATGGGATTTGCAAAGCCTTTGCAATGTGATGTTGAGGAGCGTTGTTTTATAAAGTATTCCACAACCTTTTTATGCACTCTTTCATAGATTGGAGAGCCTCTGCCCATCTTTACTTCTGAGAAACTCTGCCTCTCGAAGACATCTCTTTTATAGCTAATCATGTTACAGATCTGATTAATTAACTAATTAAACTAATTAACTTAATTATTTGCTAGCTGTTCCCCTAGCTGAATCTTTTCAAAATTTTGCATTTTCAGCCCTTTGTTGCCCCTGTCCCACCTATTTTGAGACCTGTAGCAGGCATGAAATTTGAAATAAGCTTTTTTAGTGGATAAAAGTGTAAAATTTCTCAGTTTAAGTGTAAAATTTTCTCAGTTCTCAGTTTTGGCGTAGTGGGCATTAACATTCCCCACAGCATTAAGCTTGATGCAGCATCGAGTTCCCTTGAAAGGGAACGTCTCAGATTATGTATGCAACCCAGTTTCCTGAGACAGTAAACAAGACGCTGTGTCGCTTTGGCACACTACGGTCCTGCCTGCACGTTCTTTCTTTAGAATAAAAGCATCTGGCCTTTCCCAGATGAAAAAAGTCTGAGTATCTATGATACTCTGATCTCCACACCTTTCCCAATCATACATAAGAAATTTAACAACACTTTTTTGCTATCTTTTATGTTCTTTCCTCACATTTCAAGATACATTAAACTTCAATCCCTTTAAAACATACCTCAAGAAATAGAAATATAGCAATAAAAATCAGTTCTGTGGCAATAACAGATTTCACATTGCATTTAAAATTCTGTCCTGAAAAGCCTGTCTGCGCAGGCGTCTGTTTATATATCATGGTTCCATTCATTACAGAGAGAGAGGACCTAAGTCAAGGTTTATTTGCTGCTGTGACGTAATGCAGCTTGACAGGGATGCATTTCTGACACATTAACTCTGTCCTATGTGTTATGGATGTACAAAAAGGTTTAAGTGCCTTATACAAGAGCCATTTTTAAATTTGTGAGGATTTTTGCATAAGTCAGGATTTATTTGCTGCTGTGACGTAATGCAGCTTGACAGGGATGCATTTCTGACACATTAACTCTGTCCTGTGTGTGGATAAACAGAAAGGAAAATAAGTGCTGTATACAAGAAAAAAGATTTCAGTTGTGCATACCAAACCTTAATCCTAGCCCTATAGTAAGTACCAATTGTTAATTAATATTACTCAGTATTTAAATACATAATCACATTATAACAGGGACACCTTACAATAAAGTGTAACCATGTATTTTATTTTTTTTATTTATACAATTGACAAAATTTTAATTGCCAGTGTGGGGACATGACAAAATGTCTCAGGTTACGAGACGCTGCAAGGAAACGCTATGGGAACGCCTCCAGCTTTTATGCACTCTGACATGTGCATAAAAGCTGGCATATCACATGTAAAATCGATAATGAATGAAGCAAGCGCAGGTAGGGGACCGGAAGTATGGCAAGCGATGCAGTGTCTCGTTCTCTTCTGGGAACCAGGGTTACATATGTAACCTGAGACGTTCCCTTTCAGGAACTCGAGCTGCGTCGAAACGCTATGGGAACGAGATGCCAACTCCACCATAGTGAAGGTTCACCTGCCTCCTGTGTGAAATTGCACAGTTAAGACATGAGGACAGAAGAGCCGGGAGTGGCTCAAAGGAGGTGGGGGAATACTAGAGGACTCATAAGAGTAGCATCAGAATTCCAGCGACTTGGGGTCTGTTTGGTAGCGGGGATACCGCACTTATGAGGACCAAAGCAGACAAATAGCTGGTCAGATCTTCTCTACAGGGCAGCTCTGTGGACGTATGTGTCCAGTGCTTCTGCCGGTCATAATCCCGGAAGGGAGGAGGACAGAAGGCATGTAGTACGACTGGCCGCAGTAAGGTAGAGGGAACTTTAGATATGTAACCCGGTCTCCAGTAGAGAAAGGCTTTAACCAAACCGGGTACAAAGTCCAGGTGAGAAGGGACCACAGAAAGGGCCTAAAGGTCACCCACTCTCCTCAAAGAAGTGATAGCGAGAAGAAAGGCAGTTTTGGACGACAAAAGGTGATCAGAGAAATCCCCTACAGGCTCAAAAGGTGGAGTGCAAAAAGCCTCTAGTAACACGGCCAGCTCCCATGGAGGGACACAAGATCATACCTGAGGCCCCAGGTGCTACTAGTTGCACCCCATCAGGGGCCAAACCCATAGCCTCCACAGCTGTGGGCGAGGGTGCAGAATGGCATCCCCCGGCTGAGATTGAAGATCCCCCCTCAAGGGGATTTCCCAAGGCGAGCCATCCAGGAGAGCAATTTTCCAGATCTGCTTCACTACATCGGGGTAAAGCATCCACTCCTCGGGCCTCGATCCCTGTCTCGACAGGGCTCCCACATTGAGATGCCCAGGTATATGAAATGCTCTTAGAGAAAGGAGCTTGTTCTGGGAGCACACAAGGATCTGGTGTGCCAACTTGTATAGAGGGCACAAGCGCAGACCTCCTTGGTGATTGATATAAGATACCACAGCTGTGTTTGTCGGTGCACACTAACACATGCTGTCTTCTCAGATCTGGGAGAAATGCCTGAGAGCGTAGAAAACCGCTAACATCTCCAGACAATTTATATGCCAGGAAAGATGGTGACCTTTCCACAGACCACGGGCGGGGTGGCCACTCATTACTGCCCCCCAACCAGTGAGGGATGCATCTGTTGCGAAAACACAGCACCAAAGAGCTCCCAAGACTGGGCCCTGATTGAGGAACCAAGGTTTCTTCTATATGTCTAAGGCCCGAAGGCACCACCGCGTGACCTCGATCTTGTGGAAAGGATTTCCCCTCAGGGAAAACCCCTTGGTTTTTAGCCACCACTGTAGGGGCCTCATATGCAGCAGGCCGAAAGGAATCACATCGGATGCGGCTGCCATAAGGCCTAGCAGTTGTTGAAACTGCCTTACAGTGAGTGATTGGCCTTCTTTGACTCCATGACTGAACTTAGGATCGAATCTACTGAAGCAGGAGAAAGATGTGCCCGCATTGTTAACCGAATCTCAAACCACACCCAGATAAGTGGTTCTCTGCGCTGGAGAAAGCACACTTTTCTCAGTGTTTAGTCTGAACCCCTAGGATAGGACGCAACCCTCCATCCTTCTTGGAAACAATGAAATAGTGGCTGTATAGCCCTAACTCTCTCTGCTGCGTGGATCCCACTAAAGTGGGGAGAACCCCGCCGAAAGTAGGCGGGCAGCATTTGAACTGGATTTTGTAGCCTAGTTCTATTGTATGCAGAACCCATTGAGAGACATGTGGCAGTACTTTCCAGGCTGCCAAACATTTTTTTAGAAGGTGCAGTCTCTCAAGACTGACCCCTGATGTCCTCAGAGTAAGTGGACTGGTGCCCTGAAAGGCAGACCCTACAGGAACCTGCCAGTCCATAATACCTAGGGACCTCTGAGGAGGTGGCATTTCCCCCATGCTGGCTGAAATGGGCAAGCAGTGAGGGGTGCACGCATTCGGGGTCACTGGGGAGGAGCGAGCACCAACGTAGGAGGTGCTATTAGCCGCTCCCCAGATGGGGCTACCCCCGGGGCCTTGACCTGTAACCGTCAGGGCATCTTGGTCGCAGGACGGTCCTCAGAGGGACTGAGGGCGGTGAGGGAGGAGCCGCTGAAATGCCTCCGCCTGGTTGCGGGCCTCCTGGAACCTATCGACGACTGAATTAACAGCATCGCCAAATAGGCCAGGAGGCACCACCGGGGCATCCAAAAGGAAGACCCTGTCCTGATCTTTCATTTGGGACAGGGTCAGCCATAAATGCCTCTCGGCTGCCACCAGAGCTGCCATATACCTATTGCACGGGCGGTCTCTTTGGTGGCACGCAACGAGAGGTCAGTGGTTCTATGGAGCTCACCCACACCCTCAGGTGTGAGATTGCCACCCCCATCCAGGTCTTTCAGCAGGTCAGCCTGATATGCCTGCAGTATGCCCATGGTGTGTAGGCAGGCACCTGCTTGACCTGCAGCCGTGTACCCCCTGCCCAGTAGAACTGATGTAGTTCTAAGCGGCTTAGAAGGCAGGGACAGAGCCTTCCTCAATGCTCTCTACATTCTGTTCATCGGTGGATGAGAGGCAGAGTGAAGAGCCCTCCCTTCGGGGGAAAGAAACCGCAGAGCGGGCTTCCACACCCAGAGAGAGAGCAGATGATCTGGTGGGTAAAGAATGAGATAGGGACGAGCCCGTCTCAATTCCCTCCATCAGATCAATTTGCAAAACCCCATGAATGCAGCCGCCGCTCTGCCTCAGCAGAAGTGGGGCCAGCACCATGAGGAACGCTGGTGAAGACTCCCCCTTCAAAAAGAGCCTTCCGGGAGCGAAGCGAGTGCATAGAGAGGTGCTCACAGTGCACACAGCCAGCCCCCTTAAGGGCTGACACAGCATGCTTCGCTCCCAGGCAGACAACGCATAGAGTGTGTGTATCCCCACCCGTAATGAAATGCGGGCAGGGCGCTCTAAAGCGCTGCTGCTCATTTTCAATAAAAAGCCCCTCTGTCTTTCCCTTCGCCTTTGGCATTCTAACTTAAATGCTTTCCCTAACCAGAAAAGGACAGAGGAAGAGAAAGATTTGGACACACAATGCAACACAGAGCGCTTCACTTAATGAATGAAGCTAACCCAAGTTGCTCAACGCACGTGCTTTTAAGCTTCCTGGTCATGACGTCACCCCGTCTGTGACATATCGCCTCCCGATTGGTTGGATTTTACACATGATTCAGAGTGCATAAAAGCTGGAGGCTTTCCCATAGGGTTTCGATGCAGCTCAAGTTCCTGAAATGGAACCTGCCTATAAAATGCCCATTATCATGCTTTACTACCTTTTCCAGCTAATATTTATTATAAAGGAAAAAACACTTTTATTTTTGAAAGTATACAGCAGAGTCAGTCAGTCACATATGTTGTGTTCTTCACAGATCTCAGCAGCCCAGTCAGTGCCGTTCGATCACAGTGTGTTGTGGGACAGCCGAAAGGATGCGCCTTGTGCTCAGCCTCCTCCCATCACTTCTTGACCTCTCCTGGCATCCCCGAATGTCCCAGATCACCCTGAACCTCCTCCTGTTCTTCATCATGTGGTTCCCACGTCTGTACCTGCATTACTGCAGTCAGTGGCTGTACCTGCAGAGTAAACACATCCCTGTTAATAGGTGAAGCACACAAAAGCAATCCTCAGTGCCTACAGATCTCAAAGCTCTTCATTATGCATGTCGGAACATCATTAATTTCGACATGCAGTTGTACAAACCTGTAAGCACACATCATAAGCACAAATTTATCTGCTTAATGTGTAAACAGTTTTATCATAAACCCTGTGGTGTTACTTTAATTTATCATCTAGAAGTTATTCAGTGAACATTTCTATACAGCTTCAGCTGTTGCCAAACAAGTCCAGTCATTAAATCACAGGAAGAGACTGACAAAGGATAAGAGCACTGTAAAAGAAATTAGTAGAAAACACTGGGACAGGGTCACAGACACATGACATGTTCCACATGTCTGTCTGTTTGTCTGCTGCAAGCATTTCTCTACAGGGCTGGTGACCACAGCAGTGGTCAGAGATCAGCCGCAAACTGACATCACACACATACATTTGCACACCCTGCAGTCATTGGTGTCTCTTATTCTACCCCACACATTTCATTACCCCCAGCATTCTTACAACAACCACTACTCCCAAATGAGCACACTCACAAATGAGTCCCCCCTTCTACACAACAACGTGTTCCATAGATTGTATTGTAATTTGTAGCATAGTATCTCTGAAAGTTTTATATTTGACACTGGAATAGAAACAAGTTCAATTCAATCCATTCAGATCAAGTCAAACTAAATCAAATTTAAAGTGAAGCAAATTTTAAATCAGATGAGGGTCGGTCAGGCTGATATTTTTTTTCACACAGCAGAGATGAGCATAAATGGTAATCTTGATCTAAAATGCCTAAATGTAAATCTTACAAAGATAAATAAAGAACTGGTTGTTTCAATAAATACAACATTTTCTTTACTTTTATAAAGGTTCATATTTTATGTTTTTGAGGCCTGAGATGTGGGAATGGTAAAGTAAGCAATTTAGCTTATCATTGCCATCTAATCAGACAATATCTTAAATAGTCAGGGACAGAGGGGACATCATCACCCATCACCCTACCCTCTAAAAAAAGTGCTCACTTTTTTACCCCTTACCTGTTTGCATCCCTGATCATTTATTTATCTTCATGTCATTCCAAACCTGTATGACTCTTTTTTGCTTCTGAGGAACACAAAAGAAAATATTTGAAGCAGGTTGATAACCAACAACAGTGGTACCCATTGAAGTCTATTGTATGGACACAAAACCAAAACACATTTCTCAAATATCTTTTGTGTTTAAGAGAAGAATTTTGGTGAGAATCATTGTAAGGTGCCTCTTGACTACAGACACATAAAGATTTCTCATGTGCTTTGATTATTCTGCTTTTGAAGGAAATTAATATCCTGTCATGTGTCTGTGGGGGCAGGTTTGATTTTAAAACACACACAGTGGATCTGGTCTATCAGGGTACACTGCTGTCTGCCCTGGAGGAGCTTGTGCTGGTCCTGCTGGGCCCCTTGACCTTGAGTGGAGCTCTTCTGCTTTTACTCCTGATCAGATGGGCCTGTCAGCTAGTGTTTAACTCACCTCCCTCCTTCCTGTCAAAGTTTATCATGGCTGCGGCAGTGTGGACAGTGTTGGACCCTCTGGCAGTCTTCGTTATGGATGCCATCCTGGGGGTAAGTCTCCTAAAATAAGACGGACACTTTTGCACTGTTTCATGTTATCTTAGCAAAATCATTGTACAAATGAAAAAAGAGTTTGTGACAATGAGTGAGACAGACAGAGGGGAATTATTCAAGATTACATAAATAGGTGGAATGATAATTTGGTTGCACTTTAATGTGCACTGACAGTGTACTTACCCAACAAAATACTGGTAACTACATGTACTTAATATGGGGTAAGGTTAGGTTTAGGGCTGGTAAACAGTAATTACACAGTTATGCAGTAAGTACATACATGTAGTATATGACTAATATACAGCTGAGCTGTAGAAGAAAATGTTACATCTCACATCTATAAAGACTGTACTAAACACTATGTTTTCATAGTTTGTGGTCTGTGGTCAGTTTGTTCTCATGTGTGCACCATTTTCTAGAGGCACTTAGGCAGTCAGGAATATATTTAGAGTGTGTTGAGATCCAGTATGTTCTTGTGTTTGTTCAGCGTCTGTCCTACAGTCCAGATGTTCCATTGGCAGATGCTGCTAAACTCTACTGGCATTTCTATCAGACAGAGCAGTCAGGCACAGCGGGCATCATCATCACTCTGTTCCTGTATGCTGTCCATTTCATCATGGGCTTCACCATTTTTTACATTTACCTCCTCAGGTACAGTAAACAATCAAACTAACAGAGCAAACATTCTCTTTAACCCAATCAACCATCCAACATTTAATTCCAATGGTGGAAGTGTCAAAAATGTTACAACACAGTGGTCCACACCATCCAGACTCTGAGATTATGGTGGTGTTTTTTTGGACACAAAGCCTTTGGGGAACATCTAGCCGATGAAGTCCTGTCCACAAGCACATAATCATCATCAACAGAACTTATAAGGAGCTCCTTATTGTCATCCGACAGCCAAATGTTGATGTGATGCAGTTTGAACAAATACTCTCATGAGAATGATTAGAAAAGATATGACAAGATGATGAACTAAAACAACCTTCACAAAGTTCATATACATGATGGAGTTCGCATATGTGATGCACACTGCTGATTGTGGGTACATTTCCATAATTATTCTGCTAGATATTTCGCCCTCTAAGGAAATGATAATTGCTAAATGTGGGACTTTTGAATGTCAGCTACAGGTGTGGTCCATGTTACAGATTAATCTGGCCAATTGTTTAATAATTGTTTAGAGACTGTTTTGTCATTTTACTTTTTTGAAATTGCAAGTATGAATAAAACATTTATATAGCCTAAATGTAGCCCATTGTAATAAAAGCCCAAGCTTGGCAACATTGTTTATCTTGTTCCTATATAAATAGGTTGTATTGATAAATTCACGCATGCTTAAATCAGGTGTGTACATGACATGACCACACAGATATCACAGGCTTCTTTCCTTCATTTAACAAAGCTTGGTTGCATTTGGTTTTCATTTTTTCTTCATACTTTACTTGGTAAATATTAGCACTTTCTGAAGCACTCATTACCCTTTGAGCAAGATATTCTCTTTTTTTGTAGCAGAGGGTCAAGTGGTTTTGAAAAGAAGCCAAGCTGTTTGTTTCATGGTTGTTGATTCTTGTACTGGGAGCGAGAGTGTCGGAGGTGATGCAATCGATAACTGCTGTTATGGTCACATGACTGTAAAATAGTTCTAGAAAAAGACTGTTATGTGTTATTTTAATGTTATATAAATGGTGCCTTAACTTGCATCACACAAAATTTGATGTCCTTTAATAAACACATAGGCACAAATTAGATTTTCAACCAAAAATTCTGACTACATTTTTGGTCTGTTCCTCACGCAAAGACATTTGTATATGTTTGTGTGGAACAATATAGAATGTATGAGTCGTATCAACAGCATTTTATTGGTCATTTACTGCATGGAGCTTTAAACCTTTTTTGAAACTTGACAGTATAAAGGATGATCGCCTGTCATTGTACCGAAAATAACAACTTGAAAATTCTGCCTCTGTACTCTGCCTATTTAAAAATATTTTAAAAAATCATGAATAAATAAAACCAATTTACCAATTTATTCATATATGAAAACATGGACACACATTTAACTTTTATATAATTCACCCTAGGGATACTTTTCTTTGGAACACAAATGTAGATATTTTAACAAATGTCTCAGTGGTTTTGTAGCTATACAATGGAAGTCAATGGGTGCCACCATCTTTTAGGTGAACTATTCCTTTAAGTGTGAAATACTTTTTTTTAGGATTCACAAAGATGGAAGCCTGTTAGATATCTACCATCGCCTCCACAGTTCTGAGGGAGTGTTCTTCATTCCACATGACATGGAGGTCTCCAACCAGGAGCTCAGTTACATTGTAAGGAAGGCTGAACAATGGAGGGGCTTCAATGGAGAAAGACGCAAGGTGAGGGTGAGGAACTTAAGACCAGTTGTCGTCATTGTAGTAATAACCACAATACAGTCTGGTCCAGAGAATGTCTTCTTGCGAGAAGGTAATCTAGCTTTCAAAAACAACATTGCCACACAACATTTGACTATTGCTATGCACTACTTAACTCTCAGTTACTTAATTGGAATAATGGTTATTTTAAAGAAGATGGTAAAATAGTAGTTGATACTAATTCATCAGATTGCCTCAGCAAAAGGTTTCTGTCTGTCACATGGCTGTTAGTGTTTATTTTAGTAAGAAAGCCTTTGTGATGGTTTTAGAAATGGACTGTCAGATTGACTTTTCGCTGAACTGTTCACTAAGCTTCATAATATGCAGTTTAATTAACATAAATACAACATTTTTTTTGTTGCTACATTTTTGAATACCAAAAATTGTCACAGAGGTTTTTAGCTAGTCTAATTAGTAGTGGTTAATTATCCAAAAAGGAATTCAGCTTGATTAATCCACGAACGTAAATTTCCAGCAATATTTCATTAAGAAATAAAACCACTCAATTAACAGAGACATGCATGAGGATACACACACACACACACACACACACTGACTTCATTTGGCAACTCCTCTTGTAAATCTCTTAATAAAGAAATGTTATTGGCAGTCATACGTGCCTTTATAAAGGCATTCTGTGATTTCCTCAAAGATCTGGCCTTTGCATGTCTTGTAAAAAAACTAAAAAGATCTGAAAGAACTTGTCTTAAAGTAAATGAAATAGTTATAAAATACTGCTATAGCTGTAATAGCATTTGTAATGCAGCTGCTACTGACTGGATGCAGTTGTTTCATGTGTAATGAAGAAAAAATTGTCCACACTCTCTCAAAATCAGTGATTTGCGTCCCAGGACTGCACTCATAACCCCCTCTCTCGTATTGGTCCTAATTTGCTGTTATTGAACTGATAAAATGCTAACACATTAAACACATTTACCAGTATGATGAAAATGTAGGGTTATTGCATTTCACAATTTTTACATTATTTAGGCAGACAATTTTTCATTTAAATAAGACAGGCTAAGTCATTATTTCATAATTATCTTGGCAATTTCTCTATGCAAAAAGGGTCACTTTCCCAACTTAGCAAAGACATATCCCTATTAAACTAATTTACCTACATGCAAATTTTGTTAATTTTCATTAACTATTTATCAAAACAGTAGAAAAAATTATATGTGGGAGCAGCCAGACAAAGCTGAAACTAATATTTTGCATTTCTAATGATTTTTTGCATCCTTAATTAGAATAAGCTTGATATAATTTGGTCAGGATGTGGTAGTTTTCATTTAAAATTGATTTCAAAAACTGTATTCCAAATGTTCTCTCACAATTAAATAATGAATCTGGCATACTCCTTATTATGGACCTGATTAATATGGCAGAAAGAGGCATGATTTTAATAACAAGGTGGCACAAGGCCTTTATTAGCAGAAAGCAGGGGCAGCAAGCTCCTAGAAAACATTTACTGGTACAGCATGCTTTAAAATGTCTCTCAGTTACATATGCAACCTTGGTTCCCTGAGAAAAGGGAAAGAGAAACTGGGTCTGGTTAGGGGAATTCTTTCGGGGGAGAAGTGGCTCCACCTGACTAACGTGCAGACAAGCAGGCTTTCTGAGGCAAATAATAGCCCTCCCAGCCTGTCACCTGTTAAGGAATGGGGGACCATCTGCCTGACACACTCAACCGCAATGACTGAAATTTAAGAAGTGCTAGTGGACAGATGGCTCCACCCACTCCAGCACTGTCCTTTGTCCAACCTCTAGGCAGAAGTGAGGACCTCCTTTGTTCTATTGCTAGTGGCTAGTCAGTACACACCGCCACCATTGCTTAAACACAGAGTGGTACTCTATCCACATCCTGTTCTGGGGAGGACAGGTGACCCACCATTAGGGTGCTACTTCACACACATCCCAGACAATCAAAAAATTTGAGGAGAGCTAGAGAATAGCTGGCCCCAACCACCCAGAACTAATGTCTTTTATTCCCTTTCTGAGGGTCTTAGGGGGAATAGAGGACCCTCAATAGTAAGGGTGCTACACTATTTATACCCCAGGGGAGCAGCATTTTATGGGAAGGTAGTATGGACTAGCTGCCATCACTTTTCCACCACTATCCTCCCTAACAATCTCCACAGTAAGTGGAGGACCTTCTATAGTGGGGGTGCTACTCCAACTGCCCTATCACTAGAAATCCAAGGGGAGCTAATGGACAGCAAGCTACAATCATTTGAAGCTTCTGTACCTTAAACGAGCTGTGAGGAAATGGGGATTCTTTGTGATGAGGGAGCCACTCTGTGCTCATACCAATTTCCAAATATCAAGTCCAAGGTCATTTTTCGAAGACACAAGACACCAATGATCGCTTACGGAAGGCTTGATAAGTGATCTATAACTGGTCATGACTGCGAAGCTCCTTTGAGCCTGCCCTTTCTCCTCAATCTCACACTGAGGTGGCGAGATCTTGGAGGGATCTGTATTTCTCTTGTTTGTTAATGCATTCACAGATGATTTACATGAATGTGGAGGGAATGCAACAGCATGGGCAGGCAGTGATGCCTCTCGCTGGAGAGACTCTAAGTGGGCAGGGTCTCATCACGTCTGAATGGCATTTGTGACAGCAAGTCAGGCTGGTGCTGCACTGCATACATTCTCCATGTTACAGGTGTACCAAGCTGACCTGCTCAAAGGCTTGAATTGGTCTACAGTTTAACTCTCTGAGCTAAGGATAGGAAGGCCGTCTCACTCTTTCCCTATTTCCTGTCCTGTGCAGTCACATGAGCAATGTGATTTTGGGGTTCTCTGGTAGGCGGCCATCATATGAAGGTCTCCTGGCCAGTAAAGTGCTATAAGCTCAGAGTCTCCTGTGGTGCTGTGGTCAGCCTGTCATTGCTGAACACCTGGAGACCTGGGTCCAGATCCCTACTTGGGGTGATTTTTGCCCTCTTGGCAATCTATATGGGGTTTCTTTATATGACTGAAGCCAGCATTTTGGTAAGTCTGGCTTCCACAGACTGGCAGAATTGCAACCACCTTCTTTGGCAGGCAGGGATGGTATAGGGTCCTCAGCCTTTCCACCCTTTGGCTGGCAAAAAAGATAGCATGTTGGATGGTGGCAGTCAGTGATAAGCTCCTGTTTGACTGCTGACTTCTGAGTGGTGTTGGAGTTGCACCTTTACTATAGGGGGTTCTCCACCCCCATGAGAGCTTCATTAGAGCCCAGTAGTTTTAAGCTCTGAACCCCTGGCTCCCTTGAATGTGGAATAGCATCCTGTGTATAAAGGATCCTCCAATGCCTGCAGAGCTCTACAGAGAGGATAGCGCTTTTCGAGTGGTGGCAGCTAGTCTTTACTAGCTTGGAACACTGGGCCTCTTAGGTATGAATAGAGTAGCACCCTCCCAGAGGGTTTTCCACTCCCCTTAAGACCCTCAGAAAGGGAGAAGAGGACACTATTTTCGGGTGGCTAAAGTCAACCGTTCATAAGCTCCCTTCTGAACTTTTGCTCCTCTGGGTTGTGTGCAGATTAGTACTCTTATTTGTGCCATGGTGGGTCCTCTGCCTTTCCTAGAGCATGACACGGGTAAAGTAACTCTACAATACCTCCCCCTAGAGCTCTAGTCCTATGTTGTTCAGGGCTCTGCATTTAGGTGATGTTGAGGTGTGTGGAACCTTCACAACAGAGGGTTCTTGCCTCTTTCTAGAGCTCAGACAAAAAGATCTGTCTACTAGCTCCCCTCAAATGTAATTTCTCGGGGTTGAGTGTCTGGCACCCTTACAAAAGAGGGTCCCCTGATTCATTGGTGACAGGCTGGCAAGGCTATCACCTTTATTATGCTGACTCTCTTAAAGGCAGCGCCTGGATTATTAGCCATTATTGCCAAGTCCTTACACAGCTGGCTCAGTAGCATGTGTCGTTAGCACGCCACTACTGGCATGGGAGAAGTGTCTACTGTAGATGTTTACAGGACTTGCACGAGTAGGGCGTTTGCGTTATGCCTATGGTGATTGTGCTCCAACACGGACCATGTGTCAGCCACTCCCTTCAGCATGGCATAGTTGGTATGGCATTTTCCACAGTATCAAACCAGACACAGTGTCCCGTTTCCTCGAAAGGGAATCTCTCTCAGTTACGTATGTAACCTCTGTTTCCTGAGAAGGGAACGAGACACTGCGTCTCATTGCCATGCCTCACGGGTACCTGTCTACGTCTCCTTCAGACAAAGAAGTTAATGACATGCTCCACAGGTGTCCTAATATACTCTCAGATGTACCTGACGCGCATCAAACACTGGCGTGGGCCAATTACATTGGCATGTTTAGACATAAGATTTAGACACCGGTCACACCCTAAGCGGTCCCAATAGCATCAAAACACAGTGTCTTGTTTCCTTCTCAGGGAACCAAGGTTACATACATAACTAAGAGACATTCTCTTTTCTAATTAGTTTCACCTGCATCTTAGAAAGTATAAAATATTTATACTATAAAAAAGTATATTTTGATATTATCTTCCTATACCATTGGATTACTCTACACACACAGTGACGGTTAGCTATGATGCCTAAACTTTTAATGCAACTTGTCAACTACCCATTTGATAAGAAGATCTGTTCCGACAGTCAAGAGCAATTTATTTACAGACACTTTAATCCAAAGCAACTTAGAGTGCATTATACAAATTATACATTTGATCAGATCACATGTTCCTTGGGAATCAAACCCAGTGGCCCAGTTTTACTATTATTATGAATTTTATATTTTGCATGGGGTGATCATAAGAAATACTATTTTGTACTTTTTAACTTCTTATTATGCCTTATTTTCTTGCAGACGATGTGATCAACATTATTGCTTATGTCTTCAAATATTAGATTGTACTATACGCATTATAAGCGAAGACTACTAAAAGATTGCCATGTTAAAATTTGTCTTTTGATTGTTTAGTTTAAAACTACATTATAATTTTTCATGACAAATTATATATGCAATGTTAGAGGCCATTAATTGAAAGTATTTGTGATTATAGCCACATAGACTGCACTCCTATAGTGTGTATTTCTAGTGAAGGGGCCTTAAGTCAAAGCTTGCGGATAATGAGCTCATTAATTATGTACAGGCCCTATTGCAGATGTACCTCATTAATTGTGTGCCGTCACCTTCTTGATTACTGTACCTGGAAGGGAGGTACTAATGTCTGTTGTGCTTAAGCACGTAATGCAAACTGTTTTGTCACCGGGCGCGTGACAGTGACAGAGTAGTCAGTGTAATCTTTACCCTAATTCTCCAGAATGTTCCACTAATGGCTGTTGCTAGCCCTGGAGATGTTTTCGCTACAGAATCACATCAAGATTTGCATTCTGTCATGTTATTTGTCTCCAATGTCTTCACACAGACTGAATTTAGGGAACACCCAAGGTGCTTCGCCAAACAACTGACAGGGGGCCCAACCTGTCACAAAAATGCGTGCACAGACTGTGCCCACCACTTATCTTTCTATCTGTCTGTAATTATTACGAGTTACATAAGACCTTATGTTTCTTATGCTGTTGCTCTGGTCTAACTGACAGCACGTTTATCAAAGTGAACTTGAAGATGCAGTAGTTCATATGTTGTCACCTGTGTGTGATGTTTAAAGTAACGCTCATAACATTCTGTTTCATAACATAAAAGCTTATAACATTTATGGTTTTTGGTTACTTTAATTCAGTACATTCAGTACATGAATTTCATTCAACACATACATTTGTTCAGTATATGGGTGACTCCTACAAGACATGTCAAGGACATGTCACTCGCATGCAGCACACAAAATTATATTTAGCATAAAATTTCCAAACAAATTAGGGTAATGCAAATTTTGGGGCAAAAATGCCTAAATGAAAATCATGCAGTTAACTTAGTACAGTTTAAAACCTTTGCCGGGCCCCTGGCTACAGCTCAATACAACATGACTACAGAGTGTATACACCTACCAAGCAGAAAGGTCAACAGCTTTTGGTGGGCAGCAATGTACGAAAGTGCTGCAGTCACACAATGGTTAAGAAAGAGAGAGAGAGAGAGCCCTGTCTGGATCGTTTATATCTTTTATAACATTTATATAAGCCGAGATTTTGCTGGTTAGTGACAGTCAAGGTTTGGCTGGTCAAAGTTTAACTGTTTAGCACTGGTCAAGGTTTGCTGGTTAGGTAGTGCTTGCTGGTAGGTGCCATAAGTCCCCTAATGGACCAAAAAGTATCTTTCTCATTCAAAAGTAGCTCGGTATGTAATGAAAAAAAAAATCAACATAATGGTTGATGTGTTAATAGTATTTGAGTTTTAGCTTGAAGTGTACATAAAGGTTGTTTTTTTGTCTGCTGTCTTTAAAATCAGTTCTGAATCGTTGTAAGTAAAGGTTCTTGTGATGCCATTAGCCAGTTGTCAGGACATCATGCAGCTCTCTACAGTAATTAGTTTACTGCTCAGGTGATGGGCTCAAAAACTTATTGAGAAGTAAGTGTCCATGAGTGGAGATGGTGAAATGCAAGTCTCCTTCCTCATAGAGATGAGATGTGTTATAGAGATGACTGGGAGTGCTAACAAACAGATCTTTCAAAATGCAATAGACCTTACAGTCAAAAAACTAAATCCAGTAATGGATGAGTAATCAGTGGAAAACATTATCTTAAGAAGTGAGGAAAAGATGCAGTCACACACAATGAAAACATGGCAGCACCATGATTGTTTTTATGAAGTGCTTGTTTTCTACATACCAGGCCGGACATTGGTTCTATCAGACATATTACATATTACACATGGTCAGCTGTCAAAACAATCCAAGCTGGGAACTTGAAATTGAATCCACATGTTTAAACTCACATAGATCCTTACAGAGAAAGAAAGAGGGATAGAGAGAGAGAGATGTAAAACAGGGGTAGCAAACTGGAGGTTTGTCAGAATATATCAAGGTTTTTCTCAGTGACCAAACAAAATGAAATGATATTGTCGTCAGGCAAAATTGTTATACCAATTGTATAACAGATAAAATACTAAAATTACTTTACTAAAACTCAAAGTTGTAAAGGTAATGATAGAAAAAACAAACTAGATTCAATTAATAAATAATAATACTGAAATATAACTATTATAGTAAAATAATGCTATACTAAAATACTTTGCATCAGACCTAATATCCTGTATCACACGACCTTTGGCTTATCGATTTAACAAAAGGCTAATGGATTTTCTCAAAACAATTTGAAATAAATTAAACATTTGAATAACAAAACATTGAACATTTTATAACACGACTTTTCAATGCTTTCCTTACAATATGGGCTTCCAGTATATTCCTGTCCTCTACAACAGGCATCACCCTCGCCCAGCATGCAAGAATTGCTTCTCCCCCTCCTACCTACATCCTATTAGTTCTCTCCTCTCCACATCTCTCTCTCTCTGTAGGTCTCTGGAATTGCCAATCAGCTGTGAACAAAGCTCCTAGACTTCAAAGACTTCTTCTCAGCCTTCGCCTACCATTCTGCGGTCTCACTTAGACCTGGATTCGTCCAGAGGACTCAGCTACTCCTTCTGTCCTCTCCAACAACTACTCTTTCTCCCACACTCCTCGTCAAACAGGCAGGGGTGGAGGAACAGGTTTACTTATATCAAATAATTGGAAATATACTCCACTCCCATCACTATCGTTTAATCAGTCATTCGAATATCAAGCCTGCTGACCTCAGTAAGTATCAATCACTACTGTCCTCCTTCTCCACCGATGTGAACTCTGCTAAAACCGCATACTACATCACCAAGGTCAGCAATACATCTGATGCTTGCAAGCTCTGCAGAACCTTCAACTCCCTCCTCTGTCCTCCTCCACCCTCCTTATTAGCTAAAAACTTTGCAGACTTTTTCACTAACAAAATAGCAACCATAAGCAGCCAGTTCGCTTGACCCAATCTTCCCTTATCTCCTACAGTTCATATTAGGCTCACTTACACAATCACTCATGCACATCATCAATTCTTCCCTTCTTACTGGCACTTCTTTCACCACATTTAAGCAAAACCCTGGTTACTCGCTTGCTTAAAAAACCCACCCTTGACACTTCCATCGTCAACAATTACAGACCTGTCTCACTCCTCCCTTTCATAGCAAAAACACTTAAATGAGTTCCATCCAGACATCATCTTTCCTCTCACAGAACAACCAGCTTGACGACATGCAGTCTGGCTTTAAGAGCAACCACTCCACTGAGACTGTGCTGCTGTCTGTCATCGAAGCCTTTAGGACAGCAAAGGCGGAGTCCAAATCCTTCATACTAATGCTTCTAGATCTGTCTGCAACCTTCGACTTGGTCAATCATCAGGTCCTTTTCAACACTCTGATATACCACACTCTGAGATACCACATATCTGTAGGTATCTCATGGGCTCACTTACAAGGATTACATATATGGAAAACCTACTGCTGAGGGATCCATGCTGAGGGACCCTGACAAAGTAGTAATGGTACAAGAACTCTATTAAGGGGAAGACACTGGGATTGCCAACTGGGAAACCTGTCCATGGAAAATCTCATTACATGGGATTACCAAATGCGTGTGGAACACTGAGCTCAGGTAGAAAGGACTTCCCTAATGAGGGCCATGCACATATGTACCAGGTGTGCACAATAAATCCAGGAGACCTACTGCTGCTGAGGATGCCATATGCCCTTGGAGTCTCTGAAACATTTTTAGGAGGACAGCAGATCGCCATCTGATGGAATTCAGACAGAACAGCATTGACTGGGCACACTCATTGGTTAAGCATGCTGTTATTGAAATTGAATCCAAGTCCAAAGAGAAAAGATAGATACTCTGCACAGGAATTGGTCTAGGTGCCAGAGCATGTGGTCCCTGTGCATACACAACTGGTCTCACGAGCGGGCTAGAATAGTCATCACCAGTCATCACACCCTGCACACACACACCCTGCTCCCTTAAGGGAGCAAAAGCAGCCTCTGCAACTAAAGATACAAGGAGACAGGGACAGAGCAAAAGAAATGAACCTTGTACTGGTTCACCCTCTCTTCGAAAGCAACCCATAGAACCAGCCTGTGTCAAGGGAGGATTAATACATGAAAGTACACATATTTTATGTCTATGGCCACAAACCAGTCCTGATGTTGGACAGACTTCTGTGCTTCTGCATCAGCATTTTGAATGGCATTCTGTGAAGTGCTTATGTGAAGTTGTTCAAGGAGCACAGATCCAAGATGGGGAACGAGCCTGTCAGAGAGCAGATGCAGACTGCAACAGTATAAACATGGCTGCGTTGTGCCAGGGCAAGAGATGTTTAAGGTTATCTTCATCTGCTTCTTCACCTTTGAAAGCTACTGACTGAAGTCCTAGATCGTTTCACCAAACAGGCCATCCTGCAAGACGAGCGCATGGTAAAAGCAATTCTTCTTGGTGGAATGGTGGTAGAAAGCAGTTCCCTGTCTTCCACCATATATTCAGCAGCTGTTTGTAGAGATGATAGTATTGCTTATTTCTTGTAGAGAAAGTCACTTGCTCTGGCCCCGAAAAACAAAAGCTAAACGGTTGGAAAACAGAAGTTGTACAGGGTGGAGAGTGGCAAGCAAAGTCTATTGACCAATTTTGATTGTCTCTTTATATTCAGATCAGAGATGACAGGCCCTCAAGGACAAACTCCTAACGTCACATCATTAATAACATGGAGTGAGTGACATAAAGGGAAGTGTAAATAAGGCCAGTTTTCCACTGTTTAGCCAACAGCCTCTCCAACAAACAAAAGTTTGAAAAAAAAAGTTTTACTTCCAGGCATCCATGGTTTAGGCAAGTGGCTGTTCCTTTCTGTAGTTATTTATAGATTAAATGGGCTTTATAAGCATTTATATAAACGCAGTTTAGTTTTTATGCAGAGACATGGGGCAGATTATCTTGAGCTCAGATGCCGTCTTCATCTTTGTCTCTGGAGTTAAATATTCATGCCTGTGTAGTTGATTATTATCTCTTTATGAGCACAGTTTCAGTAAAGCACACTTTACATTATATTCAGAGGAGGCCAGCATTCCATATCCCCATCACTAAAAAGCCATACATAAACAATAATAATGATCATAACACAACAGTTTGATTTGCTGTTTAACAGTTGTTTGTCTTGTCTGTGGCTTTAGTAGAGCAAATAACGTTGGCACACTGCAGATTCATGATGCCCTAATTACACAAACATCATGTCCTCCATGTGTGTCATTATAATGCACATATCTGTCCTGCTGTAGCAGGGGGAGCGATCTCTTGAGGACAATACTAGCGACTTTTTAGCACTGTCTGAGTTGACAGACCCCCCCGACCTGCCACTCTGCTACCTGTATTATGCCCAACTCAAAAGTGCTACTAAAGCGCAGTTGTCTGGAGAAGGTCCTCGAGAGAGCCTTCTGGCCCTTGTTGAGTGAGTGCTGGCATCCTGTGGCTCGACTTTGACCGTTGAGGTCACCAAGAAGGACGACAGCCCCACTCCTGACCCAGTGCCCGGCCCTCCATCATCCCAGAGTGCAGAGCCACAGCCCGAGCCCACATCTGACAGAGAGCCCGAGTTCCAGGCGACCGATGAGCCATCGCAGGAGAGTGCGACAGAGCTGAGGGTCACCCCTGAGCCCAAGCCAGTGTCGTCAGACCAGGTGCGTGAGATGGCAGTAGAGCCTGCTGTGGATGACCAAGACGAGGGAGGATTCGCCCACTGCACAAGCGCTGAGGGTGAGCCTACACTGGGTCCCATGGACTTGTATCCTGCTGTTACGATGTTGAATCAAGATTTCACACCCACCCTCCTACTCTTGACTGAATATATCTGCCATGATGAAACAGCCACACCGCTGCTGTCAGCCGACAGTCCCTCTGCTCACCCTCAGCCCACCATCTGTGCAGTGGCTGAGCTGCAGGTCTGCCAGCTACCATCGATGCCGTGGCTGGAGGATCACTCATCCTCGCCTCCGGTCTTTGAATCCTGGACTCTGCCTCGGCCCCTGCAGCTCCACCATGCCACCAAGCTCCCTCATCTCCACCCTGTCCCGTCAGTCCACTAGCTCCACCGGGCTTCCTCATCCCTCCAGCCTCACCTTTGTCTGTCGTCAACCATCCTTCGCCTCAGGATTCCACTCCTCCAGCTACGCCTTGTCACTCCATCCCACTGGCTCGGTCAGACTCCTCCATCCCTCTGGCTTCACCTCAGTCCTCTGTCGCACCGGCTCCGCCGCATCCTTCTGGATCTCTGCCTTCGCCTCGGTTGCCGGTGACATCTGCTCCGCCTTAGCCCTGCGGGTTCTCGTTGTCACCTCTGATTATTGACTCTCTGTCTCTGCCTCGGGCTCCATGTCCACCTGCTCTGCCTCCGTTGGTCGGTCCCCTGGAGTCATCAGCCCTCCCTCCATGGCTCCTC
>JAZGTK010003865.1:0-26065 GCA_036877625.1 Ambastaia sidthimunki
TGCATTTAAAAGATGTTATTATTATTGAAGATGGAATTATCAAATGAACCAAAATACTCAAAATATGCAAGAGGTGAGAGGTGCGCTCTCCTCATGGGCATTCAAAATCTGCCAAAATCTGTAGAGCTTTAGGCTAAATTTGGCATGCACAGATTCTATATGGGTCTGTTTGTAACATATATGCGCATATATACTCTGTAACCTGTAATAGCAGCTCAGCCGTCTACACTTGGCATGTGAGGACCACATTCATTTACTTGGTTTTACTTATAGTTAAACAGGTTGCTGTAGTAGGATGAGTAGTGTGTGGATTGGTAAAGTTGCAATAAGAGGGGTCCACCCTCAGGTCAGATGTGTCCTTAGTGTGCCCTCTGCTGGTAAGCGTAAGCATGGACTGGCTCCCTGGAACACCATAGAAAACCATTAAAACGTGTAAAAGCCCGAGATTTCATCTCATGCGTTTGATGAAAATGAGCAGCCAAATGTAACACAATGTAAATGACATAATGCATGCAAAAGACGTCAGTGTATTTGTTGTTTTAGAGAGGAAAATTCTATTTACAATTCTAGAAACAATTGTTTAAAATAATTAAAATGACTTTGATAAGGCCAATTAATTTTTGTTGTGTGATATGATCTGTATTATTTTTACAATACTCGACAAACCAGGGGCAGATCGCGCACTGTTTAACATTGTAACTATAACGCATTAGTATTATAAATAATTTACTTAATTATATTGTGCAAGTGAAGCAATACTTTCAGATTGTTGAAAGTATTGCCGGGGCGGCAGTTTCTGCAGCGAGAGCACTTGGGCATCTTCCTGATAGGCAACCGGTGCTTTGCTCTTCCTCACTCAGCCTGACAAATAAAAGTGACCCTCTGGACGCCGGGAAAGCTTCTGTTTTAAACCTGTCACGTCGGCTTATTATAAACCGTTTATAGGGCGAAGGAGAGGTTTGATACAAGTTTGCTTTAGATAGGCTACTTGGTAAATTGCTGTGCATTAAACGGTAGTCTGCAAAACAAATTGAAGTATCACAAATATTTCAAGTTAAGTTTATGGAAACAGATCAAATAATTTACAAACAAGCAAATAAATACATGACAAAGCAAGCAAGCAGATAAAATGTATATAAATCGCCGTAGTTTAGATGTTTACAGAAACTCTCTTGACTTGCAAGATGACGTGGCAGTTTAATTTGCATTGTGCCAGAATAAAACCTGAACATCTTTCCAAGATCTGATGCCGCTGGTTGACATAACAGAACATAACGTTAGGGTTTAATATTTGTAGATCTGGTAGAGAATCTAATTTACAGCACTTTGCAACAACTAAAGCTTGTTTAATGCTTATCTACTTTACAGCACTGTGTTCTAGACACTTCAGTCACTGTCAAATACGTAATTTTAACAGATCTGTATCAGATGACTTTTGGAAAACGTTATAAAAAAACATATTACTAATACCCTAATAAACCCTATAATATAAAAACCCTAATACTAATACTTTAGTTTTATAATATTGCAAAGTAGATGAAATTATGGTCAACCAAAATATAATGTCTATAAATACACCGTCTAGAAAACTGTGAATTTTCATCATCTTTCTATTAATTAATTCATGAATAAAGACAAAAGCAAACAAAACCCACCAGATCCAAAATCAGAACAGTATTGCCTGGCGAGTCTTGAAGAGTTCAAGCTACTGTGATAATGCAAAATAAATAAAGGTAAGTGTTAACCGCTATGTCCAACAGAGGGAGACATTGTACTGGTGACCTGTACAAACTCAACCACAGAAAAAGTTTCCTCACAAGACGAACTGGGAACAAGCCATGTAATTTTAGTTCTTTATTATTCCCGGTCGAGCTATATGCAGTCCTAATATGACTATACTGTAGATGCCACATTAGATCTAAATAGCCTATTACATAAGAGCAAGTCAAACTGCATCCAGGTTGCAAACATAATATACAATAAAAATACAATTATTTGTGATAAAAACTTTTAATTGGTAAATATATAACTTGTTACAAATCAAATCTGAAATGTCCTAAATACTGTGATCTTGAAATATTTAAAATGGCAAGTATAAAAGTAGCATATCCAATCTTGAGCCAATGTATGTTTATAACAACATGTTGAAAGTCTGTAGTTCAACTTTTAACACCCACTAGAGATATCTGATGGGATTTTAATAGTGTAGAAAATATATAAACTCCAAAGGCTAAAAATTTTGGGCAGCATACAAGATTCAAATATAAAGCTCATTGTCTGGCAACATTGGCCACATCTTGGAATTATAACATACTGACTCTTAGAAAGAAGATAAACTTTGAACAGGACTGTAAATAAGGTTTAGCCCTCTTAGAAGAGGAAAAATATATAGATATACTCATATATTATAAAATTTAACGTTTATATAAGAACAATAATCCGAAAGCAACTCCATATCCCCATCCCAGTTGACGTCTAGCTCTGACATTATGCTTGTAACCTGTGATTTCAGGCAAATGAATACTTTCAAATACATTCAGGGTGAGTACAGACTGCAAGTCTTGAAGGGACTGACTCTTAGCTAACATGTCCATTTATATTATAATCTGAAAGACAAGGAAAGAGAAATAACTATAAAGATAAGTTTGAAAAAGTGCTCAGTACAATTGCCTACTCTCCATTCGCCGAGGTCTGAAATGTCCTTTAGCTGTTGATTTGGTTTCTAGCTGATGAAAATGGTAGGCATGGTTGAACCTGAAAACGTAGCAGCTCAGATTGGGCGGGGTAGAGGCTCTCCAATCAAACATGTGCTCTCCTTGTAGGACTGGGTGAAGTCTTCCTTCCAAGTCGAGGAGTACCCTGTGAACAGAAGATTAACAGACAATGATTAACAGTAAACAGGCAGTAAGTCATTACAGTACGTCTTTGGCTAACTCTATACGGCATCATATGAAGCTTTGGTCTCTCTGGCTTTAAATTACATTACAAAATAAATTGTGATTGTCAACTGAAACATTTAAAGGGTTGATGCCTTTTTAAAAGCTGCTATATAACTTTAGTTCTGTGCAAAATATTAGTTCTCAACTGTTTAACGCATAAAAGTTTATTCAGTTCAATTGTCAATGAAAGTGAGGTTACTTACGGGTGACTGAGCTTTGGAGAAGTTCATATGGGCATAAAGCAACACTGCTATGTCCTTATGTCCAGCTTCCAGAGCAATAGACAGGGCATTGCTTTCATCCTAAAGACATGAATAAACACCTTTAGCCTTATTTGTCTTTAATATCTTATACTATAATATTGAGCTTTCATATAACATAAATGTACTGCATGTATTTAAACCCAAACAGTTTAAAGAGTTCAACTTTTCTAAGTTGTGTAAAACATTTGTTAAAGTGTGGTGCACCCATGTAGAACACATGGACACCACATGCTCTTCTGCAGCTAATAAAGTCCAAAATAAACTTAAGCTGCTTTGATAAATAATAATCCTCCAAAACAAAAAGGAGCACATGGAGCAATTGACCAATTTAATTTACCAAAGACTACAAAGACTTTAGATTAATACTAAATTAAAAATTAGGGAATGTGAATCAAGTAACAGTGTTGACAGGATGATTGATTGGCTGTCAGCTTTAATAATTATCCAAAATACAGTATTAATTAGGTTTCAAAACTACTGTATTGCCTGACTGGTCATAATCAACACCCATGGTCTATATTGACACAGCCCACTCACATTATCACTAAGCGTGGCATCGCAGCCTGGCTGAGCAAGCAGAAGTTTCACTATCTCAACATGGCCATGTTCACTAGCGCACATGAGTGCAGTGGAGCCTTCGTCATCCTGGATGTTGACGTCTGCCCTGCAGGCCAGAAGAGCTTTTACCATGTCCATCCTGCCATGACTGACTGCCAGCATCAGCCCTGTCTGCCCAGCCTGAAGACACATGATCAATGACATCAGCTAAGACTATGTAAATGACTATCATATACAAATATCTAAAGGACATTTTTGAAACTGGGTTTAATCAACAAAAGGTTGTTGAAACTGCGATTTAGCATTAACAAGGAACAGTTTATCAAACCAGGAACAGTTTGAAAAATTATTAAAAATATGTGGTCAGTTCGAACTATTAAACAAAAAAGGGCTTTGTGAAAATTCAAAATTCTTGTTTTGTGTTCAATAGAAAAATAACAGTTTTGGAATGACATAAGGTCGAGTAAGTAATGACACTATATTTTTAGAGGACTATTCCTTTCCTCTAAGGTCACCTGATCTGACCTGGCTGGCTTTTGCATTGACATCCCCTTTGCTGAACAGCTCTTCGACCACCCTCATGTCTTTTGGGGCCTCCACAGCAGCGAGTGCTGCCAGCATGATGGGCGTATAGCCCGCCTTGTTCTGCTGATTGACATTGCAGACATCTGTAATGAAACAGAGGAAACCGGGAAATCAAAGACCTTGCTGAGCCCACCCTTGTAGTTAATGCATTCAGAGGAAAGCTGTCTTGTTTGAACTTAAGAGATGGGACATGTCTCAGAGTCATTGGCTGAAGAAGAGTAGCACCAAAGCAGTGCCTCAGTGACTGGCAATAGGGCAAAGATGGCCAGAGAGGTCTAAGAATGGAGGCAGACAATAGAGACAATGGAGGCCGCCCCAGGAATGTCAGATAGTAGGGAAGCACAAAGGCGTTAGAATAATGGGCTTTTATTTCAGCAGTACATGCACCTCTCATCATGTGTTATATACCGAGATCAATGGTGCCTTTCGAAGTGGAAGCAGCACCATGATTCTAGACGTATGAGAAGGACTAACCATTAGCTTATGTCTTTAACTGTAAATGGTTTGAGATGCATCACATACCAATAAAAATACACATAAAAACATAAAGCCTTACTCTGAGTGATGCTTGCACTAATGCTAGGGTATTCTGATTGATAAATGATTGCTTCTTTGTTCTGGGGTTGCTTGTGCATTGCTAGGTGCTTAGTAGAGTGGTCCAAATCAAAAGTATTCACCCAAAAGTCTGTATCATATTTTGGTCTTTAGATCTGGCTCGAATTACCCCTTTAATGTCAGCCTAGAGGCTTTGTTGATCATTTTTTTTCATTTAAGCCTCTTGGAATAGTAAAAGAAAACCTTTGCTAATCTTCATGTTTGTACACAAACAACAGGGAACATTTGGTGTGGGAACACAGCCAAGTCTATACACAATAGATTAATAAAAAACCCTAATATAAACAGTAGCTTTAGCAGCAACCACTATCTACTTACACAGACTTCAAACAGACGGTATATACTCAATTGTTTAGATATGGACTTGTGATACAGGCTAAAATGATTCCTTCAAAATTACTCACAGTCTGGTGAACCTAGATTGATTTAAATCAAGTCACATACTAACCAGCATCCAGTAGCTTCTTTACAATGTGGAAGTTAGAATGGGATACGCTATAATGGAGAGCTGTGTTGCCATTGCCATCAGCCATGTTTACAACATGCTGCAGCAAAGCGTGCGAGATGGATCTGAATGCATTCAGATAGTCCTCCACCATCTCTGACACTGCCGTCTTCTGACTGGACACACGGAACCACTCGTGCTGCACAGTGTTCACATATGGCCTCTGAAATAAGATAAAATAAAACATGACATGGGGCCTCAGTATGGTTGGGAACAGCATGTGTTATAAGAACCTACAGTAAGTAACGTTCCGTGAGCTACAATTCCTTTCCTAACATGGAAAGGAAAATGCCAGATTTACAGACAACTGCAAAACACACAGAAATGCTCAGAATCTAGTTATTGAACGATCATAATCTAAATTCTAACTTGGCTCCACTCCTCTGTTTGCCTAAGATTTAGGCCAAACGCAGTTTTGTCGTCTAAGAGGAACTAATTATAACCATGCCAGTGCACAGCTGGGCATGTTTTGGGCCCAGTGTTCAGGGATCAGCAATAAGTGTGGATCTAACATTCATCTAACACCGCATTAACCACAAGGGACCAATATCAGTTCCGTTTCAGCATGATGAAACAGAACATAAAGGAACATCTAAGACCCTACTGTAATTTGCTGTGTGTCAAGAATCCTGATTAAAGCAAACAGTTCTAAGCATTAGGAAAGGAAATTAATTACAAAGTACTGGTACAAAAATATTGAGCTGGGTTGTTTTGGAGATCTGAGGAAATTGCGTGATATTCCCTTACCACATCTTTACTAGTTAAAGCCTTGGGGTCGTTGAGGTGGGATTTCAAGATGTTGCATGCAGAAAGCATCTTCTCACTTAACTCGTATCTGGGAAAACAAAGAAGCCACATCACTTATTGAAAGACACATCAGAGCACTTATCATAATCAGACAAAGAATTCTAAGTGTTTTATCATTGCATGTTGGAGGTTTCCAAGTACAGTATATTAGGACAACTTCTAATAATTCAGCTCATAACTAAAGTGCAGGATTATGCACTATTAAATTAATATTATTATAAGGATCTGCCCTTCCTCAGGTTTCATTTTTGTTTCCAAACTGGCCACCTGCTTAAATATATTCATGCAATATTCCATAGCAGACATAACATTTAAAATACCTTAAATTCCATTACTGAACTACTGAACTGAGGAGCATATTCTTGAGCTGCTAGACATCTAGTCTGCAAATCAAGTAATCATTGGCACATGAGCAATAAGAGTAAAAGAGATTCATATTAAATGTATTTTAATGGTTTAAGAAATCCATTTAGAAATTTTACTTAAGAAATGTGCCTAACATCTGCATACCAAACTACCTACTGCATTAATCGTTCCTCACATCACACAGCTGGTTCTATTTATTTATCAGCTGCCAAACACTCCAAAGGAATTATATGCAGATAAATTGTGCAGAAAAGAAAATAGTTAATTACAACTGTCAAATTAAACTAGCTATAACTTGTATCCTGTATGCTTTCAAGGATGTTACTATCAGCAATGTTTTAACTCAAGTATCTCATTAGAATAAAACAATAGCTTATTTTTAACATTCCACAACACACCAAACACTGTAACACTCAAAAATACATTATTAAGAAAAGTTACCAACAGAAGGCACAAACTGTAACTCAAAAGCAACAAAAACAACAACATGAGTGCAAATAATGTAAACCGTAAACAATGAGGCTGTAATTTACAGAAATTACCCAGGTTGTGTTGCCTGCTTGGAAAAAGAGCATCCAGCAGCACAGAAACCAGGACTTGTTTTTGTGTCAACGTGTCATTTCTGTATTTTTTTTTTCACTTGATGTCAAAAAGGTTGCCAAACATATCTGGCACAACACTGAGCCTATAATCACTTGTTGGATCTGGATGTAAGAGTTACTGGAACTACTTGCCTCTGTCGTTTCTCCTGGCCCAAATCTTCCATGTCCCTGTCTTCATCCACTGCCTCTTTATTTCTGAATTCCTCTTTCCTCTTCTCTCTCATGTTCATCATACTGTCTTTCTCCTTGCCCTCGTCTTCTGACCCAGAGGAGCTGCTCTCTTCTGAGCTGGAGTCATCGCTTGATGTTGTCTCGTACCTTTAGATGGACAAGAGCTTGAAGTTGTAGCTACTCTAACATCATCCGTTGAGAAAATACTTTGTAAAGACACCTTCCACGAGAAAGGTGTTCATAATTCTGAAAGGACCTACCCTCCATTTACACCAACAAACTGCAAGTTCTTTTTAGTTCCATTAGGTCCCTGATGACCATCCTTCTTCATGATGGACTTCAGAGTGCTTTGACTGCCTGGTAAAAAGAGAAATTGATACACAACAATTATATACAGTAGGGTTCAAAAGTCTATTTCTAAACATGCTTCCATTATGCATTCCTTTAGAAATTTTATTATCAGTATGATCATTTCAAATTACAGTGTTATATACAGTGTCAATACACACACACACACACACACACAACAAATATTTAAATCTAAAATTCTGCAGTATCCAATTTACAAAGAAATGGTCAGATACATTCAAACATGTATATTGTTAATGTAAAGAAATACACAGAGCATCCAAATACACAAACGTCTAAAAAAGCACAAATGTCCAAGTTAGATCTTAGATCTCTATTCCTTAAAGTGATGACAGCATATACACAACCAAAACTGAGAGCAGCACACAGTTTGCATCATGATTCATTATGAAATACAGAGTTATTGCTGTAGTGGGAAATGATCTGCAACCACATTAGCCGGTAACAGCTAATCAAGACCATAAGCTGGAGTTGGATGCATGAATTCAAATCTGATAAGACATGTAGAACATACAACCACTGTTTTGCTGTTTTAACAGATGAAACATTGAGAACCGTTATTTCTTAAAAGCAACCTTAAAGAATCTCAAACACAAGTTTTTTTTTAAAGTATTTCAAGCAAAAGGAACTTATCCTACAGTTTAAAGCTATGCCAAACATGTTAAGTACAGGCTTCGCTCTGCCAAATACCAAAGACGATCAACGCCCCTCTCCACAGAGACTGAAAAAGAACAGTTCTGAGAACTGCCAGAACATGCCCTTCAGATGGACACACTCTCTCTGATGTTCTGTATCTTTAACAGTGTGTGTGCTACAAGATAGTCATTATCCACGTTTTCCTTATTTTGACAGGTGAGAGCAGATGAATGCCTGAATCTACAGTATGTGCCCTGAAGCTGTTACTTATCTGTTACATGTCCTACTAAGAAAGTCACACATGGGTTGTTCCATGGAAAAAAGCCTGTTCCATAGAAAAAAATCCGTCAAGGGAGTTCAAGATGAAACAGTGACTTCCAATGTAATACACAGTTTCCAAAAAATTTCCAAACATTGTGTAATAACATGTAATCTGCTTATGGGTCTCTATTGAGGATCCGCTACAATTGACTTTAGTTGACAGGAAATAATTTTGGAAATCTGACACGTCCTGCAGTGTGACATGCTATACTCTATATAAAACTATTATGAAAAGCACTTCAATCATTTGTAATGAAGTATGCAGCTTTGACTGAGCATATTGAGACACTACATGGCAGGGCCACCGTTTTGCCAGTTTTTTACAAATGCATTTCTATTTTCATTTTTATTTGCATTTGTTTTCTTGATTTGCAGTGCAGTGAGACCTGTCGGTCCCCGTACTTTATAGTAAAAACATTTCCCAAAACCGAGGTTAAGTTTGAAATAATCAATAAACAGTTTAAATTTAAAACTAATAAAACTTAACTGTACTGTATGTTGCTTTGGATAAATGTAAAATGTAAATGTTTGACATGTAAAAAAGTGTTTGGACCCTTTCTGGTTGTCACACATTAGTTAATAGTTAGGGCATAGTTAATGTGATAACTGCAAAACTGGTATAGGAAAATTAAGCTTAAGACTAGTCATAAAGATGAAAGCTATTTTTATCAGGAGATGAAAACTGCCATATACCTTTATTTGTGTGTGTATGTATTATCTGTAGATGTACTAGATGAGTTCATTGTTTGATGACAGAATTGAGCATACCATGCAGTGCTGTGGACATCTGCTGGTCCATGCGACTCTTCTGTGCAGCAGTACTCTGTGAATCTTCTGTACACACACTTTGTATCTGTGTGATCTCTGTCTTTACACTACTCAGCTGAGAACTGATCTCACCGACCTTCTGTGTTTCTGAGAGGACAGGAAACAAAACAAGACAAAAATAAAACACCAATTTGTTTCCTTACAACAAACACAACAAAAATATTCTGTGACTAGAATATTACCATGCATGACTTTTGATATATAGGTATAAATGTGATTTATATGTGAACAATCTATAGTTGTGCTAGCCATTTTAACAAATTTAGACAAAACTACTTGGATCTAAAAGTTTTCATGACATAACACAATAGTAGATCTTTCACATAAATTAGGCAGCTCATTTTGGATAGGTCTTTGGCTGCTTAGATTCCAGATGTGGAGCATCAGAATTAGTGACTATACATGTTTATACAGGTTTGCCTTGGTGCAATTAATTTAGGATTCTGCTAAAACAAGTTAAAATAGAGTTTGTTTTGTGGGCCAGGAATACATACAATTGTGTATGCATTGCAATAGACAATGCGGTATATTATATGTGCAATGTATAGGTATGAATCTGATCCCTGTTTAATGTTGTTTATAGCAGATATTCTCTTCTTGGTACAGGCCCAAAGCAGTTCATAAAGTTTTTTTTAGGAAGGACTCACATCTAATATGGAGAATAGCTGCAGCTTAATCTAGAGCCAAATAATTTTGCAGCAAAACAGTAAAATCTTGGCAGCAGGTCTGAGTGACCATTTGCCCCATCTCCTGGTGTGCATGTATTATAAACCATCAAGTATACTTCAAGACACCCAAGATAAATTTCATGAGGCTGATCTTATAGCAAATCTTTACACAAAGCGTCTGTCTGTTACATTACACTGAGGGACTTATGAATCAGCATCGGCAAAGACAACAACAACTGGTCATTTAGAGCAAGCTGCTGCTTTCCGAAAGAGATGAGCTCACTGTTGGATTATATCCAAAGCCCCAATGCATTTTTCAGGGTCAGAGAAAACGTTACCCTGTCAGATTGTGTCAGGCATTATTACAGACACAAACGCACTGTGTTCCCCTTGTCCTGTTCTCTCTATTCTCAACAGGAACAGAATTCTTGAGTACAAATATAGCAGCATTTCAGTGCTCTAAGGGAAACAAGTTTTAATTGTCATTATTCTTTAGAACATCCTCTAAGTTTTATTGTCATTCTTCATATTTTATTTAAATTTGCTAAAATAAGGCCGGATTTGTATGTCCATTGTAACACAAAAACAAAAGCACTGTTTGTTAAAATGCAGCATCAGAACATTTAAGATAATACAAAACCCAACTAACCTTTCATGGCATTGCCAGGGTGTTCCTGTTGCCTTAGAAGACCTATGGTGTGGAGCTCTTCAACACTTCCATATTTCATAACAGAATTAATGGATGACAGTGTAGTAACCAGCTCACTGTTTATGGTGCTAAACTGGGACTGTTGAGGTGGACCGAATGCATCCGCCAGCTCGCTATAGTTTTGGGCAAGCAATGTCTGCTGTTCCTGTAAGAGTTTTTGCACTCTCTCTATGTAGTGATCAAGTCCAACACCAGGGCCAGCCTGTGACTGAATGGGCTCATTTGATGACTTTGATTCCACAGAAACACTCTTTACTTGGGTCTGGGTAGGAGTCTGAGAAGGGCCACAGGCAATGTTTCTTGTCTTCAGACCAACTAGGAAGTTTTCGTGTATGCTTGTGTGACCAACCCCTGTGTCTGTCGCTCTGCAAGATAACGCCCTGTCAAGCACATCCTCTTCTGATGCTGTAGTACCCACTGAAACAGAGCGTGTTTTTAATGCAGTCGAAACATCTTTTACAAGACCATCTCCAACGGCGATTGTACGAGTCTCTACTGGTACTGTGCTAATTTGTTTGTCTTGCAAGTATGATTGTGTGGTGGTGCAGGAATCGGTGAGGACTATCTTTTCTGTATTTGTAAACTTGCTTATTTTTTCAATTTCTGTGTTTGTGTACTGAGATGCACACATAGGTAAGACCATGATTCCAAAGTCTGTTTTGTGAACTTTATCGGTTTCTGTACTCTGGGTTACCAACTCCATGGTGGGCTTGACCATTACATCCACTGAACAATCTCCACATCCAATAGACCTGTACTCTTTGGCTTGTTCAGCCTCTGTTTTGCAAAGTCCTAAACTTTCAGCAGTTAACTCTGTGTTGATCCCCATTTCACATACACTTAATTCCACTCCCACACTCTGGTTGCACAACACAACCTGCCTGCCAACACACTGATCCTGAACTTCAGCACGTTCTTGTACAACCCACCGCTCCATTGGCAACTCTGGACCCACAGCAACATCCTTTGCATCTGGTCTGCAAGTAATGCCTACTACATTCATTTGTGGCACATGATTTGTGCTTGCATCACTAAACTCTACATGGTTGCCCACGCCTTGGCTCTTTGTGTATACTCTGGCTTCCACTGAAGTGCTGTACATCTCTGGCCTTGCCATCAAACCTTTATCTGCCTTTTTTCTTGATTCAGCCACTTGAAGCTGAAGCTTTAGTTTTCCCATCTCCATTTGGTGAGTAGTCTCTTTAAGCTGAACCTCCAGTCTGTAGATCTTATCTTTAAGGGCTTCAATGGTCTGGTGCTGCATCTCAATCTCAGCTTCTACTTCACTGCTTAAGCCTAGCATGGCTTCAGTCACCCCAACCCCTGTGCTCCTCACCTCCTGTTCAGTTCCCACAGCCACATCTCTACTTCGCTCAGGTGACCTACGATAGACAACTACGTCATTCATGTTCACATCAGCTCCTACACCAATGGACTTGTTCTCACGATTCCACTGCTGGGCATTTTGGTTTGTTTTTTGTTCTGTTTGGTGTAAGCTGTGCTTCAAATCCTCAGTATTATCTTGGATCTTCCTCTCTAAAGCCTCCACTTCAGCTGTTAACTGTCTGAACTCTTGTAGCCTTTGAGAGCTCTGTTCTATGTTCTCCATCTCATCAATGTGAAGCTCAGAGCCCGTCAGAATCTGTGTCAGCGGTTCATACTGATCAGCACTGCCTACGCTGTAGGAGCGCTTCCTGAAACCTCCACTCAAACCCTGCCCAGCAAGCTTTGAGTTCTTCATCTGGGACACCAGTTGCCTCTTTTCTTCTTGCAAGACTGAAATCTTCACTTGAAGGATTGGGATGGTCTTTACCTGCTCCTCAAGTTCTTTTAGTCGCTTTAAGGCCACTACCATCTGTTCTCGTATGTGCTGGAGGTGCAGGGGACTAACATTGGTCACTGGTGTGGTCACGCCAGAGCTAAGGGGGCTATGACGAATTGAACTGCCTATAGAGGATGTTAAGTATAGGTTGTGCTCGCCATTGGCTAGGTGGCCATTATGATGTAGAGACTGAGAGCTTGGTGAAAATTGGCTTGGCCCATATGAGCCACTGTAAGAAGAAAGGGAGCTGGAAGAGCCCATCCCTCCGAAGCTGGCAAGTCGCCTGCGAGGTGGCTCACTGACTGGTGGCTGCATCAGGAGCCGTTCCTGCTCCAAACGTCTTCGAGTTTCCATTAGCGTTTTTTCCACCTGGGGGTTATGGTGAAGAAGGCGGGGAGACGGTGGTGGCAGTAGCTGCTTGGTCTCAGTGATGTTCACAAAGGTTTGTGGAGCTTCATGGACTCCGGCAGTATGACCAGGGGGGGCTACCTGGTTCCGAGGTGTAAAACAGATGGGTGACTGTTTGATCTCATCACTGTTGGATGAGGATAAGGAGTCGGTTGACGTCCACTCAGTATGGCCACTGCAACTATTCTGTGGTGGTGGCACAGACCTGACTGCTTTTGGCTTTCTCTGGATGTTCAGCTTCTTGATGGTGTTGCCCCTCTCAATGTCATCCACATACTTAAGAAAGTCCAAATCTAGCGAAAAACCATATGGGGTTTCCAAACTGTATGGGTCCTTTTCATCGTCATCTTTTTCTGTTGAAATGAAACAGGCGGTGTTAGTTTGTTTTTGTGTTTTCTAAATGACAGGATAGACATTTTCATAAGTTCATTAAATTAAAAATGTCATTTTTTATGCAACAGAACGGATCAATGATCTAAAACTAAAAGTGCTTTGCTTGAAATACTCTTAAGATACAGACATTTCAAAAACTTACGGTTAAGATTAATTGGAAACCATAACCATACATCACAAGATTGTGAAAGGCAATCATTCCACTACAGCTAACACATAGCTAAAACATTTTACCATTCATTAATTTAACTATTCATCTATCCATTTATAACACCAAAGATGAAAGATGTGGAAGATGTTTCTGTGTAACTTCATGACAAAACAAACTGTCCATGTGTTTGCTGAATATTTGCAAGGGAAGGGTAGGTGGGGTTAAAGGGAAACAAGGAGAACAAATATTTCCTTTAACCTAAAGATCTATGTGACTAGCAAAACTAAACATTTCACTCTTTCACTCCCTAGCAGACGCGAAATGCCTTGTCAGATGCGCAAACGGTAATGGTTTCTTTTCAGCGAGAAGCCAAGAAATATCCATCAACAGATCTTAAATCACAGTCCAAATTCCACACCAGACAGAGAATTCCTGCCGTCAGTTAGACTGGTTAACTCTCTGGGAGCCAAGACGCTTTCAAGATAATTTAGAGAGCTGACACAGTACATTAAGTATAAACAGCAAACCATTAAACACATTTTCTTGGTATGTGCCTTTTCAGGAAATATGTGAAATGCATTAAAGTTTACTTGACCATGTAACATTTAAAATTTGTCTCTCGTGTCCTTTACATAGATTTGATTGAAAGAAAATTTCTAAAGGGTTAAGCAATCTAATTTCTCACTGTTCAAGCGTCACTTACCCCAAGTCAAACAGCAGTTTTCATGTTCCTCACAGGCCGTAATAGAGTTTTTAACAAGAACAAGCTGCAGGCAGCCTCTGCTCACTCACTGAGCACTTTCTCAACCTTCACTCCATAAGGGGAAAAAAATTCCACTATTGGTGTAAACTTAGCCCAGCCTGTGATAGGCTAGCTGCCTCAACCAATCACACACCACCTACACTGTTTTTCTGTCTTCTCTCTCAAAGCTCTTTAACTTTGTAACCCCTTCAAACAGTGGACCCTTTTTTAATACATTTTTCAGGCATGTTTTTTTACAATACAGAATCTAAACTCACCAGACACATAATACAAGGTTCAAAAAAGCTTGTCTTTGAGCATAAAGATAAAAAAGTTTATCTTTTTTTTACATTTACACATTTTTGCATTTTATCAGTGACAATAAATGTAACTCAGTATACTAAATGTAACTATATACTAAATTACATATTTGTTTAAATACTCAAGCTAGACTAAAGGGCTTTATTCTACATTTAATTAAGCTAAAGTCATTCAACATCACTGGCAAAACCTCTTTTACTGTATTTGCGTGGCAACAATCACTAGTTTGTTAAGCATGCCAGCTCGCTTTGCTGAGCATAGCAAGAGCTCAACAGCAAGCAATGTCACTGAAAGCAAGACTGGCTTGTCTGGTACAAGGAACAGACACTGGGACAGCTAAGTGCTGACCTCACTGTATGTAACACGGAAGGGGGGTTGTAAACCTGTGACACTGAATGGTCGAATGAGAAGCGAGGGAAACAAATGAAAGCAGTGTGAGAAACAGCTCCAAGAATAATCCACCCACACCCTCATTTAGAAGTCTAGAATTACACAGGACACTACCAACCGTCAGACACAAAAAGCCTTGAGGATGTCCAGATCAAAATAGTTTATGCCACGGGCAAATGGCAGAAACAAACTTAATTTCTATTCATCACTGCTTGCCTTTTTTAAAAGCACTTGAAAAGAACTGGCTAGACTGTTCAACCACCAGTTGCCAGAGGGTAGAAAAAGACAGACTTAAAACATTATTTTTGTTAAACTAGTATAATTTTAAATGTTAAAAATCCTCTTCTGTATCTATGCATTTAGTGTAGATACATGAATACAGGAGATACAGATACATACATACAGATAAGATATCTATTTCCTGGTTGGTTTAGACTGCAAAGTGACATGACTTCTTGTAAAATCTGGCTGACCTAAAATCAAAGGTATGGCTGTGACCAGTAAGAGAGCAGAAAAAGAGGAGACACTCATGTTGGAAGCAGGTGGACTAACAAACACGACACATGATCATATGACATGTCTGCTGTCACTAAGTTATTTGTAGACAAAAGGAGCTGAATGAGCACAATGTAAATTTGTATGTGAAAGGGGTTAATAAAATTAATAACAAATTAACAGGAAGGACTGCTGTTAAGTCACTAAATGCCAGTTTACCAATTTCAATGTAAATAAAAGAATATATAGTACTATAAAGTTGATAAAAGATGTGCATTTGGCCTACACACAGAGTGGAGGTTTATGCTGCTGACTTCAATCATTGTCTTAACATGTTAAAAAAAACAAGAAGCTAAAAAATGCACCACATTTGCTGTTCTGAGGCATTCCACTCTTTCTGATGTTCTTTGCATACTGAAATAGGTGGAAAAGAGGAATTACTAGTTACATCCCACTAGTTACATTTATGCACTGTTTTACAGCAAGATAAGAGCAGAATGTTCATACAGAACAATGCCGTAGGATGCAGTGCAATATAAGTAACTGGATAATGTATTTTTAAAAGATAAAATGAAGGGTGGAACACTTTATGCGCTCAGCAATTGCAGCTTTCTCCACATAGTGGAAGGAGTGGAGCCCAAATGTGTTAAAATAGTGCCAACACATAATCTGCATTTGATTTATCATTTCTTTCAACTTAAAAACAGTGAATGTTTCTCAGTAGTTAGCAAATTGGGCGTAAAAATTGGGATGACATTACCTTTTTTATAATTTATACACTAGATGACCAATAGCATAGTGCATAGTTTACAACCTAGTGTGGTTCACAATCTTGAGGTTGAAAGGTCACAGCTTATCTACTGTGTTTAATAAAAACAGCTTGAAGGCATGTCAGCAAGTAGCCAACAAAAGTCGGCATGCTCAGCATTACACTACAGCAGCCAGACAAAATGGGCTGTTTTGTAGAGAAGACCCACAAAGCAAAGTGGAACTATCAAATTTTAGATAACACTCATTTGTTGTATTTACAATTGCTTTACAATTACAATGGTATTTACAATTATAGTTGCTACATTTGCTTACTTTTAAAAGACAATTGCTTCCACTCCCACTTAATACAAGAGGATCTTTTAAAGAGAGTTTGTGAGTCACCTTGGATGGAAGAATGTGCTAAATGTTAGTCATGTAAATAGATTCACTCTTGAATGTGTGTCCTTGATGCTACAATAAACTTCATATATTAGTTACCACAAAGCCTATATGGAAATCTAAGACAGCATATCAAATGCCTAAACACGGTCCTCCTGACACTTAAAGAACAGTTTACACCAAAATGAAAATTTTCTCATAAGCCCATTTTACACAATTTACAATTACAATTGTAAATTGTAATTTACCGGTAAGGTGCTATGCGTGAACGCAGAACAGGATCACGGGTAAACTCACTGAATGTGACTAAGTTTGCTTTGAGCCAATCAGAACATTCTGCCTTGTAAGACATGCTTTGTTGAAATGCAGATGACACAGCTCTGCTCTGTTTTCAGAAGTCAAAGCAGAGATGATCGTCTAATGTGATCTAATATGTCACTAGATCAAAAGCAATTGCATGAATATAACTGTCTGCAACCAAAACGCAGAGCTCAACACCATTTGGCACTCACTTGCGGTTAATGACAGAAGAGTTTACCCGTATTTTGGTGCTGATATGCGAATAGTACATTACCAGTAAAATACAGACTGCCTATGCTTGTGTAAACAGCACATTTGTGTATTTACTGGTAAAATCATTCTGGTAATTGGCTGGTGATTTACCAGGATTACTGTATGAATGGGGTTTATAATTTACTCACCCTCATGCCATGCTGGGTCTATATGATTTTCATTTTTCACTTGAACACAATCAGATTTATATTAAATAAAATCCTGTCTCTTCCTAACTTTGTAATGCCGTTGACGGCTTGAGAGTCAAAAGCTCTAAAAAGCACATGCATCTATTATTAAAATAAGCCAAATGACAATGTTTGTGAGTGGAAAAATATTAATATTTTCAGTGCATTTAGTGAATGACATGTTAAATATCCATGTAAACAAACACAGCAGAGCTGTAAATTCAATGATGGTGGCAGGCCGATAATGTCAAATCTCATTGGTTCTTGTGTGCCTGTTATAAAGACATAAAAAATTAAGTCATAAGGGTCATCTAGGATGGCACAGGGATGAGTAAATTATGAGGGAAGTTTCATTTTTAAATGGACTACTTTTTTCAGTATATATGCACCAAGGAAATATGGATGTAGAAATTTAAGCATTAAAAGTTCAAGAGCTGTTATGAAATTAATGAAAATCATATGGACATCACCACAATGGTATCCAAATAAGTAGCTTTTCAAAATGTTATTTTCACACCATATGCTAGTCATTTCTCAAATCTTTTCAACGACATCTAATCTCTTTCATCCTGTTATCTATAGAGCAGAAAATGTTAGCATGAACATTAGATCTCATTTTGATTTGATATCATCTGAAATGAACACAACATGTTTCTTGACAGCTTATTAAGTAAAGCACATACAGAAAATAAGAAAAAGATTCACTTCAGCTTAATGTTGGTAAGTAACTTACATATAACAATGTAAGCTAAGATGTTTACAGAACCTCCAACCCCAGTCAGAAGTCTGCATGCCCCAGCTGAAGTTTATGAAAATTGATTTTTTTTTTCTTTTAAACATGTACCTGGAACATGTCTTTCAGGAAGCATTTCAAACTGCAAAAACTAAAACCCACATCAATGGCCTCTTTTTGCTGATGAAATCTTTAACAATGCTGGCAAAACTTCATAATACAGCATTAATTCTGTAAAATAGTACAGGGATGTGCTGTTGCCTGCATAGCACAGCATATTTTCCCACTAAATAGCTGTTGTACAAGTCCCTCAAATGATCCGTGTCACAAGCTATCTACTGAGACTTGAGCATTACTAAACGTGCCACTTTTCAACGTGTCACAAAAAACAAAGGCTTTAACATGCTTACAAATTCACATCTGTACCAAAGAACATTCTTTCTCACTGCCATGAATATTAGTCATTCAGTAAGAACAACATTGGTGGCATTCAGTCACTACACCTCCTAATATTCAACCACCTCTAAATCCCTGAAGCAATGAATATAATACTGTTTTATGACTTACTGGGACAGGAGTTGGACAAGCAGTACTGCAGCAGGCTAGCACTACTGGTCAAAGGATATCAGAGTCTTCTCTTAAACATGAACACACACACAGTGAAGAGAAAACAGAGGCCCTTTTTCTCACTTTGGCCTGGTATTTCCTGACCCGGCCCATGGAAACCACGTCAGCTTTCCAGTTTAATTATCCCAGAAATACACGTCATCCCAAGAACACACTAACAAACACACAGGCCCATTAAACAAGCACAACAACAATGCTGGAACAGATACAGAAGGCTCTCTAAGAATAGTCCTGCGATGAAAGGACTACCCAAAAGCAAGAGAAACTGCGAACAGATCCAGTATTGAGCATTAATGTTAAACCTGCAGTACGCTACTGAACAAGGCTACTTTAGCCAACATTAACAGTACCTGAACAAAGAATACCTTAAGGAACAGCTGAGAAAAATGGAGAGGATTTTTTGTACACTGTAAATTTTAAATCATTACAGGAAATACAACTGGTAGATCTGAATCATAGTCCCACATGCCATCATAACCTAAACACTGTATAAATATTCAAAGATTTATCCGTTTTCCTTTTTGTCAAATTTATATACCCTGGATCAGACAGAAAGCTTGAGCTTGAAGTGGGCAGACACACAAAAACAGCTAAAATGTTTAAAGGTTAATGAACTATCGGGATGTTTTGATAGAGACATCCATTGTAGCTCAAGAGTAAACAAGTGTCCAAAACTGCCAGTGTCCAACAGTTTAGCATGTTCATAGCCTTGCAATCCTGACATGCTAATCAGCTAGGACTTCATAAAGGCACAGCTTGGCAGTCTTGTTTCAACACCAAGCACTTTGGCCTAGCTTGCTGTAGAGCCGCCACATGGAAAGAGTCCAAGACTACACAAAATCTCCTTTAGACTGTTACTGACCTAAATTCTATTGTGTAAACATCAAAGGTAAGGGTGCAGACAGAAAAGATACACTATCATAAATAAAGATGGTGGTATCTATTGATGGTGTTGGCTTGTTAAGCTGATTTGGACAACAAAAAGAGGGTCTCCTATAATCAAAATGACCTTTTGTCAACACAAGTTGTGCACAAACACACTAAAAGTCTAAAAAAACAAAAAGTAAAGGCCATTAATGCAGTTTAATTTTCATTGCTCAGTATAAAGAAATTTAAATATAAGACTTACGTTCTCTTTCACTGTCAGTGTGTAATGGAATGTGTTGAATGTACTGTGAGTCTCGCAAGGCTGACAAGCAATTTTTCACAGCATGCTTAGAAAAATCACACTTTTTCACAGTTTTATGCAGAATCTGCAGAACTGTGCAAGAATTATAGGCTGGTATTCTGAGACACTGCTCAACAATCAGAAATACCTTTAAACATACTAAACATGCTAAAAGCTCAAGTGTTATTATGACCTTCTACAATAACCAGCCATAACAGCAACACTACTTTTTTTTGGGTTGCTAGGTTTTTTGTTGGGTAGCCCCGCCCACACCTGGTTCTTATGTAGATGAGGAGAAATGATTGTGGATGTTGAGAAATATTTCATATTTTTATATATATATATATATATATAATACATACATACACGTGTTCTTTGAGAATTGAACCCACAACCTGGGTGTTGAGCTGCAGGAACAATGTTCTAGTGCAGACTACTTTCTGCTATCTAATTCAAGAACTGAAGGTGATTCATTGATGAACAGAACAGACAGTCATCAGACAGTCATGCATAATTAAAAGGAAGGGGTGTTACCTGTGGCACTGCCGTTAATGTGCATGGTTTGGGCCATGACTGCAGCTGCTCGATCGAAATTCCAGAGAGCCTGAATGCACTCATGCAAATGTCATGCATCAAATTAGCCTGCCATGCAACCTGCAACCTGGACAAAAAAATAAACACAAATTAAACAAGATACAAGATGTTGGACACTACACAGCATGCATTATTCACAAACATTTTATAAGGGAGGACAGCACATGATGTAGCATTCGTAAACAAAAATCAACATATTTTACTAAATGTAATAGCTATATGCCATGTAATATTTACAGTATAAAACACATCAGATTAATAAGACAAATGGCAAACCTTAGTGTTGCAATTTTGTGCTTACGTGCATGACCTCGAGAGTAGTTTAACCAAAACATTAGCTTTCATTGAGGTTATTTAATATTTAACAACAAATGGAAGTCTAACCTTGGTGGAAAGATAGAAACAACCCTGTAACAATTTTTACAGTAGTTGCTCAAAAGCAATGAGAACTCCAAGCCCTACAGCTCAACACAATAAACCACCTCACCTTATAAGTGCTCTGGAAGCCTTATTTCAAATTAGCACAGAGACTGGAAAGAACTAAACATGGAACTACTTTTAAAAGCAATAAGGCCAAATAAAGATCAGAAATGTGGGGCAACCAGCTCACCATCTGTAACCATATCAAACTATATGCTCACTGATGCCGAAACAAGGGGTGTGTGATTTTTGGAAAGGAACACTTGCACATTATGATGAGTTCAGCATTTACCACGGCCTTCAACTTATACTGTACAAATCTGCAGCCATTTTGCAAACTTTCCCTTTCTGCTAACTTTCAACTCTCCAAAACCCTGCCCTCCAAAGACAAGACCACAAACCTGAACATGCAAAATTATTTACAGCCAGAAAGTGCTTCTAAAAAAAGTGTGGGTGGCTCCCAACACTTTTTCTTGTTGTCCCTTACAATGCCTAGGACTGTCAGAGACCCAGGTGTAACCAGGTGTAAAAACAATGCTTATAACACCTTTAAAAAATAGAGGTAAATTAGTGGGGTTCTTTAAACAGAACTGAGCAACATGCATGCATATGTACAGCAGATACACTGGTGGGCCTCATAAATCCATGACGATGGAATAGCAGGAAGAAGAACCAGTGGGAGGTCTATCATGTTCTCTAAAGAACACAGACGTGGAAAGACAATGAAAAAAAACAATGATTGGACCAGTCTTTAACATTACGAAACACAGGATGTGTTATGGAATTTCCTCTGACTTGCAAAAATAAAAAAGTATTTAACAACATGCCCTAATTTTTGCAAACACATGCACCAAAGGCAAAGTTCACAGCCAAACTATAGACGATCCTTAAACTGTGCAATGTCTTTTAATGAGCACTGTGTCTAAATTGTAGCTGTAAAATTTGTGTTTGTAAATGTGAATGTTTCTTGGTTTTTGTTTAAACAGAGGAAGAAATAAACTTGCCAACATTTCCAAGTGTTAATGTCTAGGTAATGCCCATATGAACATTAGAAGTCAACATCAAATCATATTCTACGCTAAGAAAATTAGTCAACCACAACAAGTTAATTGGAGGAAAATAGGTACATCTTGGCGAAAGTCAACTCATGTCAAATGTCAAAACATTTCAAGTGAAGAGATTAACTCTGACACTAAAATAAACAGACATATTACTGGTCTCATGCCACATGTATGCATGTATGCAAACATAACAAAAGTACCTACCTTGCTCAGTCATTCTTGAATTTCTTTAACATTAAATGTAGTCATACAGAACAGCGTGACTATGGCCTTGCAGTTGCCTATAAGCTTAAACGTCTATGCAACGTGAAGTGTGTTACAGCTAAGATTAGCTAACTTGCTCAGATGTCAGTCGAACGACTCAGGTCCTATAAAAGGGAAGGATGCATCAGTGTTGGACAAATCTGTGACCATCCCAAGGATAAGCTCTGGTAACCCAAGACCCCGTGAGAAAAGAGAAGACAAGGTCTAAAGAAACACTCGTATGAAGAAAAGTCCTCTACTGGCACAATGGCACCAACCAGGTTGCTTGTTAATAGCAAACAGGGTCAGCCCAGTGCAGTTTGACATGTACCAGCAGGTAGATCATTCTTACTGATAAAACCAAGATACTCACAGGTGTGTTTCTTAATTCATAATCAAGGTTACTCCCTGTTCTTAACCCTGTTTTGGGAACATCAGCACATAAATATTAAGAGTATTAATGACTTTCTTTCAAAAATTAAGAATACACAGAAATGCTAACAACAATCCTGCTGCATGTTTGGTATGGCCAATCTCATTTATGCCACTGTATCTACAAGTCTAGCTAGTCTAGTGAAGAAAATAATCATGCTGCTATAAATTTGGAGCAGGTATGTCATTGGGCTCTAACCAGCAACTAGGTGAAAGTCTAGAGTGAAAGCTCCTAAAAAACAGAATCACTCATTAATCCAAAAAGTACATATTAAATAATCAGTAGTTTGCATAACATGGTTGCTGATGAGATCAAACGATCTACATCAATTTTAAATTAGTAAATTTAAGAAGCAAGAAAATAAATCATTAATTAATAACTGGAGAGAAAGTTGACTGTACTGACATGAAATGTCTCTCTCTCTCTGTCTTAGGTAAACATCCCATAGTTGGGTGGATTTCCACATCTTCACAGTGGTGAGGGCAGGAAGCATGACAAGGCAGTCACCTGACACTTTAGCCAGAAGCAGCATATAACCAAGGACTGCAGGTCCATACAAAGCACTGCAATCACACACACGTACACACACATACACAAAACTGGAGAGAGGGCTGTGCAGCTGTAAAGTGGGAGTGGTAAGGTGTCCAATGAAAATTGTCATATTTAATAACTTTATATCACACCTTCAGAGGCCTATTTTTAGATTTTAGTTTTTACACACACAAAACAAAATCTGTCCTCAGGTCTAATAGAAATGATACTAAATGCCACTGATTCTCATGTGTCACATAACATATGAATAATTATAAAGCAAGTACAAAGATTTTCAATAAATAAAGACAATTTCAGTCTATTCCTCACAACAGTGGATGCATCATACACCACATTTTTGGTCCTTTTTGCAGTTTGAGAGGCTGAGGTCAAGGTATGCACTGTAACATTCTTTGAAAAATCCTCTTTTGTGTTTCTCAGAAATCAGTCAGTCAGTCATATGAACCACAAGCCGAGTAAATGTCAGAATTTTTATTTCTGGATTTATAAACTATTCCTAGAACACTAATCAAACAAGTTTTCCATTCACACTAACCAAACGCTGACCTTAGACCGTCTCTGCTGTTCTCACAAAAAAAATAGATAATGGTCAAAGTAACATGATCTTCACGTCACAGGGGAGGGGCATTTTTGAGGCCACACTGCTGTTTCAGTTGCTGCTGTTGTTGTTTGAGGTGGTGCTGCAGGTGTGTCGATTGACGCAACATGACCTGAGGCCCACAAATCTAGGTTTGGGAAGGGTGGGCAGGAGGACATGCACCAGCGAAACCATTTAAAGATGACCAAACCCTGTAACAGCCCGCAAAAGATAAGCCCGTTTTGCAGCTCCATAAGATCGTTAACATGCGCTAAATGACACAATGCCACTTCCTACCGAAACTCGGCATAAAGACACCCTCAAAAAGAAGCTCCTTCATAAACTACCAAGCTTAATGATGTGATAATCTTGCCCTTGTGCTATCATTTGTAGTAGTAAAACTGCCTAATGTACACAATTTTCTGCAGGCATCATCATTATGAAGACAAGAACTGGGCAGAAAGGGGATTTGACCCACGGCAACTTGACCATGAAAAGCAGGCAGCTGAATTTCATTATAGCTATAAGCTTTGAATGAGCCAGAACTAAAGGACTTCAGTGAAGGGGGGGGTGAACACACCTGTGCGTTTGCATTAGCTTCTGGCAGGGAATTCAAAAGCTTGACCCAGGTTTAAGTGCCCCGACCATTACTTATGAAAACCATGCCAATCCCCCGTTCCAAATCCAGCTTCAAAGCTTATAATTATCTTGACAAGCACTGAGGACCTACTGCAGTTGCAGATAACATTTGCTTTGCCTTTCTGTTTTTTTCAGACAAACACAAAGCACAAATACCCACTAAAATTATCTTTGTGCAAGCAAAAATTAACTGCATTATTCATTCAAAAGTTGTTTTGGTAAATCAACAACTTTATCATTACCTGGGTCAAGTTTGTTATATGTATTCAGGGTAACAAAAAAAACAACATGAATTAATTAAATTTTAATTGTAAATACAAGGTCATTCAAAAGTGTCTGATGCTCTCAAAGTGCTGCTCTAAATTGAAGATCAGACTGAATGGTCCTAAACCTGATCTGGGTCAGCTAAATATAAAGACTCATTTGAACCCTGAAGAGAAAATGACTTAATCATAAGCACAGACATGTTAACAGAATTGCATGGGCTGTTGAGCCTATTTTTATCATTATCACCCACTTGACCTGGTCTGTTAGCCTTAAACGGCTGCCGTTGATATGACTTTAAATTCATTAGTAAGTGGAGGCAAAGTGTTTGCTTATCAGTAACAAGGGCATCACTTATATTAACTGCAATATCTTCCTGTTGGCATACTCCATAAAAACAGAATAATATATGTGACAAACGAATACATTTTTAATCTTTGTCGAATTAAGAAAATCTGTAGAATCAGTAAACTCAGTAAACAATTTAGAATGCACACCATTCAGAATGAATTAGTGCAATAGCTGCCATGTAAAATCATGTCTGTAATTGCTTGTGCCTTTGCAAACTGCCTTATCTAGTGTTGTCAAAGGTTAACAGGTATTTGACCTCCTCCATACATCACACTGCCAGAGAAATAGGGGCTAGTTCACGTCTGCAAAATGATTTAATAATAATGAATAATAGACATAACCAGACCAAGTTTTCCTAATTTGTAACTTTAAAAGGTGATGCATATTGTTTTATTCAAATGGACAGAGAATAATACACCATATGTTAATTTTTAACAAACTTGGAAAAAAGTGCTCTTCAGTGCAGTAACGACTGATTCAGACAGATTCTTGGAAAGAAAAACTGAGAGCTTTATCATTGAAAAATCAATGACCTTCTGCCCACTTCTGCATAAATGGCTAAAATTTCTGATAACAGAAAGGACTGCATAGACTAAAATAACAAAGCAGAATGTGAGCAAAATCAAAGGTAAAAGATCTGATTTAAATGAGGTAAAATGGCATTAGACAAATATTTATGGGCTTTCAATGTATGTTTATGCATGTTTACTAGTTGTTGGTGAGGTGACTATTTAAGAGCTGAGCACAGATTTGGGAGGCTGTTTTGGAATGCACTTCTGATTCCAGTTCTTCTCTATTTTTGGAATGCGTTTCATCTGTTAAAGCCCATCTAAAAGCCATGTGCACACAC
>JAZGTK010003866.1:0-23662 GCA_036877625.1 Ambastaia sidthimunki
ACAGCACCAAAAATGAACTGTCACAAAAGCTATTTCCTAATTTTGCATGCAAATATTAAAATGCATGGCAGTGAAAGACAGCAAAAATGCATTAATGCAAACTGCATTCCTTCATCACTGCATTAAAAATCACAACATACATCTACACATCAAACCACATTCATGACACGATCTCATCACTTCTACACGGATGCCGTCATCTCAAAGAGCGCAAAAATCATCCCCTCACACCATCAGCAAACCTTCACTATAACAGACGCCACATTCATGTGCATTATATATTAAAACACGATCCACTTGCAAAGAAACAGTGAAAACGACATTTATCTCGACTAATGCATCAATTACAAGCGACGATTTCGTGTTTATATCTTCTGCGAGCTAACGGAGATGAGATTCAGCTGCCTATGCGATCCTGACAGATCACTGTCCCTTTAAACCCGTATACCGCCGTCTGCTTTACATTCATCTGGCTAAAACCTGCAGGTTAAACATATATGACTCCCCTTTACTCATGCATGTCAACAAAACCCAACAAGATCTCATGAAAGCGTTACAGAGATGGATTAAAATGGGACAGTTTTCCCCAGCTGCACAGCTCACCTCCGCCACACTGCTGTGTTCAGTCTCATTGGCTGACGGTGATCAGAACCCGGATGTTCAGAGACCAATACAGACTCACGTTTCACTTTCAAACCGGATTACAGCACACAGGTCTGAATGAAGACTGTTCCGAAATGTGCTTCTAAATTAAAGATGAAATGCGTAACTTTATATAAACTTAAAATAATTAAAATAATTTTAAATTCTGTCATTGAGCAAATACATCACAGATCAGTTTTCAACACCATCTACCTTATATTACACTGATTCACAACAGTAAGTTTATAATAATGATTTATAAATTGTCAGTTTGGCTTCATTTGACTTCAACATACGTAATGAAAAGTATGTAAAGTGACCCGCAGTTTTATGTTTCAAACAGAGATGGTGATATAAAGGCAGAAGTTATGAATTGCAGCTTTAAAGATTTCTCTTCAGGATTAAAATGCGCTGTCAGACATCCCATAATCATAAACCCAAACTGCACTCATACATAAACGCAGGAATTACAGTTCATACTGCTGTAATGAAAACCAACAAACGTTAATCACCAAAACACTGTTTTAAAAAGTGTTTTTAGAGATTGTAATTCAGTTGTAATCACCCTCATGATATTCAGTATAATACGAAGCAAGAGGAGCATAATTCAGATTTAGTTTCAATAATGCCTCACTGAAAACTAACAGCCTGCCTTAATTCATGAGTGTCTTAAAACAGAGATATTCCACAAGGTGGCAGCAGTAAACATCACATCCCACACAGGTGATTTCATTTGATAATGTTATATGTGCTTCAAACAAGCTGTTTGTTTGCAGTTTGTTCACTACTAAATTCCTGCATTCAATCACCTAAACTAAAGAAAATGATGTTAATAGGTAAAAAATGTTTTGTTATTTTTCCAGAGATGGTCAGCATCTGTTTTTATTATCATTTTACTTTTTAAAAATGATTCCCTGTGATTCTATGTCAAATCTGTCTTTTTTCTGGTTGTCTGTAATACTTTGTGATTGTGACCCTCAGCTCACAGGATCTGACTTCACATGTTATTGTGTTGTGCTGTGATGTCAGTACCAGACTAGCTGTACAGGCTCATGCACACGATACAGATTCAATGTTACGTCCAGCATCACAGACGCTACTGAATTCACATTCTTATTGCAGTATAAAAGAGTCAAAACATGTAGCTAAACCCAGAAATCTGCATCAACGAGAGTCCAATAAACAAATTCTGATTAATCCTTTTATCTGAATGTACATATACACAAAAATCTAAAACTGGTTACAGTCCTGCCAAGATTATACCAGACAGTGTGTTTATAATTTATAACAAAGGTTCAAAGACATTTAAGCATTTTAAAAATGTATTTTTTAATTAAAACAGTTTTTATTTTATGGTTGTGATACTGTATGAAATTTGGAAGGTGTTTTAAAATAGGCAAGTCAAGCATGTCAAAACTTTGTGTTCAAACGATGGGAAAATAACAGTGATAATCAAGTCCATTGTGACCTGTCTGCTTAAAATAAAACAATGCCATTTTGCTTTCATTCTAAAAACAGATCATGCCTCCCCATCCGTGAGAAACAGGAGGTTTTATTTTAGTAACATGTTTCTCTCGCCAGGTTTAGACACTAATTGCTAGTTGTGGTGCACATTTCCTCTCAGTATTTGTTTGTATTTTGTGCTGTATGAGTGTGTCACATTCATGAGCGTCACACTGTATGTCATGTCGTAATCTTGAGCAGTTCATGTTAAAGGCTGGGTGGGCAATTTGTTCTAGAACATTTTTTGTTATGCTGGTTGAAAGTCTCTTCACATCCTGATAGCATCAGTAGGTAATAGATACATGTGTGAGAGTGTATATCTTCTGTGGAAGGCGCAGGACCATAAAACGTTCATTCAATCATTTCATTCGTTCCAGAGGGTGGGATCCCATGCCTTCAAAGCTAACCTGCTAGTGCTAGACTCTCCAAATTCAACTATACTACCTTCAAGTGTCTTCCAAACTTATAAACATGAACTAAAACCCACAGCAACTCTGACTTTCTCTGAAATGTGTTACTGTATTCAGAGCTGATGTTGGCTATTTAGACCTCCTGTTTGTTTTTCAGGCTGTACTTAGATCAGTCTTAGCACACTGAGGTGGCACCCTGTTGTGCTCCAAACTCAGCTCCTCTGTTCTGTGCTGTAATCCGTCACCTGACCTGAGGCTGGAGCTCAGCGTCTCACCACATCTCACTGTGTGTTTGATGAAACCCGGGAGCAAGAAAGTGCAGAAAGATTCGCCTCAACAGAGGTTATCAGCACACCCGTCAAAACGTCACATCTGATCTGTCAGGATAAAGCTACACCAGCATACATGTGCAAATACAAATCACTACTGTGAAGAGCAAACATACTTTATACAATATCACAATAAAGATGTTTACATACAGAATATTGCTGTTGCTCATTTTCATATTTCAGTCATATTTTAATTTTTCTGTACTGTAGTCTACATTGTTTCTCTTCTAGTTCTGATAAGGGAATCAAGAACAAAAGCTTGTCCGTCATGTATGTACATAACATAACATTATCAGAAGATGAAAGGAAGTGAAATTGAAATATAATTTCACGCCGCTTTGATGTGACGTGATGACGCAATGATGCACACGACGCTCTGAGCTTAAAATAGTGTCTCACAGCGGGAAAACATCAACAGCCTGTCACTTGCTTCCGGTTTGACAGATTCCTATCTTTTATTTTCCCGAAGCTGTCCATGTGCATTGTGCTGATAAATGTAACCGTGACCCAGATAGATGCTCTGTGTGACCATTTTGCCCCTAGATGAAGCCTGCACAGAACGTTCCAAAAATACATGAATAACAAAGTGAAACATCTATTTAAAGTACACAAGAATATAGGCTATAGGCATACCGCAAAAATAACCTGTGTAGATGTGTGTACACAGACAGACAGAGAGATGATTAATAGACAGACAGACAGACAGACAGACAGTCTTCTACTTGTCTTAGAACATTTATATTCCAAAATCTTTCCATAAAATTAAAAATTCAATATTCTACAAACGTTGTAAAACGTTGTACAAAGCGTTCCTCCGGGTGTTTTTATTGAAGGAAGAATGGCACACGTCCCCTGCAGATGCTTCCAGCTTTCATTACCAGCTGATCATGTGAGATGTGTGTGACTGCGCTGGAAACACCCACTTCCTATTAACAATACATAACAATGTCTACAGCCTCCAGACACTCACTGAACCTCATTACACAGATGCAGTTATTTAATTATAGCACTGCTGCATGAGCTGTCCCATTCCCATTAGGAGCTGTAGTAATTAATGTAATGCAATGATGGAGTCTGTGCACACAGGGCAGAACAGGCCCACACAGATATTAACAGACACACACAGTTGACTCAGTGGGAGAGATTTCATTAAGAACTTGGGGAGGAGTGAAAGTGAGAGATGTGTGTTAAGGCTTTCTTGTCTGAATCACTAGGACATCAAAGAGAAAGTGGGCTGGTAAAACACCATTTTCTAGCCGTGAAGATGAAGACCGGGTTTACACCGCTGGCCCTGGGTCTCAAATGTCTGTGGTGTTTTTCTTAGCCAGACCTTTATGAATCATAAAACTGCAGAATATAGCCTGGAAACTCATATCTGTATGTGTATGATCTCCATGAACTGTGAGCATACCAGCCCTGCTGTGTGGGTGTAGGACATCGGGAGTAATCTACATTGCTTCAGTTTAATAAATGATATCTTAATCAGAGTCTCTTTAAAGAAGTCTCTGCACTTGGTGGCCATCTTTGCAATGCTTCCGGGCAGCTGTTTCAGTCATACAAGACCAAGTCCTATCTGCTTGCATGGGGGAATACAGATATCTCTGAAGTCATAATAAACCTATACCTATTAAACCTGACATCAACTGTACCCCAAATTCTGTCTACTAAGTTCAAATTGTGCTTTAAAACCAAGTGTTTTGCATGTGCAACTTACTTACTTACAACTCACTGTTTAGCGAATGACAATTGTCTCTTTTTGCTAGTAGGCGGGACTTATTTTGCTAGAGCCAAATTGAACATTGTAGTTTCCCAGTTATAGTAATGAAACTGCAGAAATCTATAATCTTTGATCTTAATGCTGCAACAGTGGAAATGTAATTACTGAAGTTTCTCGTTTGAGAATACAGCTCAACTCAATGTGTGCATTAATTTCCTGATTATTAAATAAACCGTGTCAATTCTGAGAGATAATGAGCTTGCAGCTCAGGTTTTAAAAACACTTCTAAATATCAGCCATCTGTGTTCCTGCTGTGACCTCATGCATGTGGAAATGTCTTGAGAAAGTTCTGCTGATGTTCATGAGACTGACACAACGCTGTCTGTGCACGTCCATTAGTCATCAACACTTACAGAGCGAGAACAGGGAAGCCGCTAAACACTGATCTCATCTCTTCAAGTCTGTTGTCTTGCATATCTTTACAGGCTTGTTTTGAAAAGAGAGGAAAACAGAGTTGAGACATTTTGTGGACATTTAATAAGCACTGATGTTTTCCAATTAAATAACTAAACATAGCAGCAAGGGACAAAAAGTTATGACTCAGCCATTAAATCGGCTGCAGTTTTTATCTGTTTTGTTTAGGGGGGAGAGTAACAGGAAAAAGCAAACGTCACTTTTTCTCAAACGTTTTGTGTGTTTCTTTGCTGAGGTTAATAGGTGAGGTCATTTTTCAATGCAACGTTCCGAGCAGTGGGAAAAAAAAGCTGGGATGATCATCCAGTGTGACTGGCTGCTTCAGTAAACAATGGTGTGAAATGGAAAAAGGAAGATCAGGATCCAGAGTTTGGGAACGCCTGTTGACTGTGATTACTACATGTTATCTGGGTTAGAAGCCTTTGGTGGGAAAAACAATGACACCAGCTCACAGCAGGTCATAGTGACTGTTTATCAAAATCACAATACATAGAGCTTCTATTTATTTTGTTTGAAAGCTGCAATCCGGAGCTTTTTTGGTTAAAAAGAAACAAAAATCAGTTGTTGAGTGAGTTCAGATCTATGTTCAGTAACCTGCAAATAATCAGTAAACTGCAATTTTATGTTTCAAACAGAGATGGCAGTAGAGAGGTAAAAGTTACGGATTGCAGCTTTAAATGTCATAAAAAGAGAGAATTTGAGATTTTAAAAGCACCACAATGACAAATAAAATCAAATTCCATCAAATAATACACTAAGGAGACAAATTCATGGCACTGACCCACTTTTTTCACTTTACTGTATATCACTTAAAATGACGATAAAAACATCCTGTTCTTGACTTACAGCACGTCTGCGCAGATCTTTCATCCACTGCTAACAGCTGCCTTCAAACCGACTCCTTCATGTCTTCTTTTATGTGCTTTGCTTGAACACAAACGCAGCGGCTTCACAAACAGGTGAGAAACCTGTTGAACCCGGATCACAGAGAAATTGTGTGTTCTTACTGTTTCTCAGAAGCAGCAGAACGTGTCTCAAGAACCGAGATCAGAAATAATCAGTCCAGGGACAAGATGTTCTGAGGTCAGTCAGTCTATTGATGCTGCCGCATCACAACATTGCTGAACAATTTATACTGAATTACAGTATCAGTACGGCTATGATGTAATGAAAGCTTGTTTTAAATGCTCTTGTATGTGAAGTTAACTGATGTGATCTACTGACACTGATGATTTTTTTCTAATTTGTTTGTGGAGACCCAGTTAACAATTTTAGGTTGTAAGAACGTTTCCCTAAAATTTTAATTAAGTAACAAAAACTGTTTTTTAAGTTCTAGGAACTTTCAAAAGTCCATTTCTGACATTCTAAGAATGTTTTCTGTTAGCTGGGTATTGGCTTACAAAACTTTGCTTGAAAACATTATTTTAGTTTTATTTTTGCCTTCTTGAAAGATGCTGGACAGTTTTTTTAACAATGACATTTCAGCGACGTCTCTTCCTCAAATGCATTACTGCAGCATTACTGCAGCATTACTGCAGCTGCCTCCTGCATATTCTACTGCTGCTCAAGATCATTCATTTCACTGTTATTCATCTTGTGTCCCTTAAAATGATGTTAATATTGTTATATATTAAACCCTCCAGCTGTATTTGCTTGCTTGATGTTCATCAGTTTTCAGAGCAGGAGAGGCAGAGAGAAACGGTTTCATCAGTGCTGCTGAGTCAGAACTGATTTACACGTGTGTGTGTGTGTGTGTGTGTGTGTCTGAGCAGGAGGTGCTATTGCAGAATCCATGATTACACATCATCATACAGTTCAGCACTTCAACTTCAGACTGCAGTGTGAACTATCGAAAGAGTTTCACTTTCTTCAAAGTTCTTCTGAACTATATTTGCTATGTCTAGATTGTTATGTCTTACAAACAACCATTAAACAACCATCTGTCCTCACCTGGTCCTCATTGTGTAAATATGACCCAATTGCCTTTTAGCTCATCTGCATAAAGTATTACAGGTGAATAATTATCAGCTGTAAGCTCGTCAAAGGATTCCTCATTAATATAGAACAAGAAGCTGGAGATGTTCAACAGAAACAAACCTCTTTATATTCAGTGTGATTTAAATAACAGCCTGCAGTCAAACTACACGTGTCCTTTACATTCATGCATCTAACAGATTTTCAGTGCATCTGAAACACATTTAAGTCCATTCAGCTTCAGAAACATAATGTATCCTTTCATAAAGGAGGAAGAAAGATGAAGACAAATGAAATGGACCTGCATGCACCCTGTTTAATGATCAATCTGAATTGGTAAAACTTGCAGGAAGGTTGCTAGTCTGAATGCATTGATAGGATGTCCTACTGTACTTTTTAACTATGTATGTGTTCGTGTGTTTTGGCTTTGGAGATGCTTTGAAGGATCTACTGCTTTCAAAGCTAGCTTCCTATTGCTAGCCTCTCCCAAACTGTCTCTCCTACTTTCAATAGTTAAGTGAAAACATTTTTAATTATTATTATTATTACCTTGTTAACAGGAGAGAAAATCTGGTGGTTACAAAGGAAACCAATCACAGCTGTCTGCAAACATGTCATAACTGCTATAGCTTTACACTGTCCACAGCGAAGTCTGACACATGAATAAAAATTGCCCTTCAGCGTTTAATGTGCTAGACCAACAAATTTTTAGTGACAGCTTCAAAATAAACCTTTAGGGACCCGACAGTCCAGTCCTCGTTCCACTTTCTTTCCACTTCCTGTGTGTCAGCTCACTTCCTTTCATGTCTTTTATGTTTAAAGTAAAAATATACAGTTCTACAAGCCTTACATCAATACAATCTATTTTCTGACTCTGGAGTAGCACAGAAGTGGCTGAAATTTTATTTCAATTACGTCTCTATGTTCCCTCTGACTTTCTCAGCCGTTTGAAATGGCTGGTTGCCGTGGAGTCTGTCGTCACTGTGATGACTGCAACGAGAAGACTGAATCAGTGTTAGAGAAACTAACCAATCGAAACCATCGCTGTGTAAAAAAATCTTTTAGAGATCTGGTCTCACACGAGGACATTAGTATTCTGTTCATCCAGTCGCTGTCTGATCTGCAGTCCTCCACCTAAATCTCCCTTCTACGTCTTCTTCTTCTCCCCTCCTCCACCGCATCTTCTCTTCCTATCACTGTTTGGATCAACAAACCCGGGAGGTTTTATTCATATGTGAATAATTAACGGGCTCTCAGGGATTCTAGGCGAGAAATGTCAGACACGAATCACGAAACAGCTTCATTATGATGAAAACTTTCCCCTTTTCTCTTCAGGTTACTAGGCTTCTCTTGAGACAGAATTCACACAATGCCACATCTAGCAGGACATTTCGTTCTGAACAACATTCTGCCGCACAATGGCTGTGAAATAAAACGAACATGTTTATTTTTGTTGAACGAAATGAAAACACACAATACTCCTTGTGCTTTCTGTCTCGTAATTATGCAATTACCCAGAATCCTTTCGTGACTTACAATATTATTCCTTATCTTTGTGTAACACACATACTGGGCCCGTTTCATGTTGTGAATTTTAAATGCAGCAGGCTAAGCTTTGCACAGCACTTGGAGCAAGATTTTACACTTAAGAAAATGTGAATGGCGTTCATCCAGGCAAAAAAATCTGCTCCACTGGTTGCCAGGGCATTACTATACAGTTGCTGAGGTGGTTTTAAGTGTGTTTCTATGCAGTTGCTAAGTTGTAATTGCTGTGCTTACTGACCCAAGTTAAAAGACTCCATGTTATAAGTCACTATAAGGCTCTGCTCTTCCCAGATAATTCAAGTCTGATCATAAGTCTGATCATAAGTCTGATCACTTAAACATAATAAAAGATAATAAACATAAAACACAACAGCAAACCTCTTCTAAACAAGCTGCACAATCTGACATCTCGTTCATGGTCATGGAACGAGTTACACATCAAAGTTCTTACACATCAAACTCTTAACCAGATGTTTAAACAGCACCATGTCCTACATGACACATTTATGGAAGCCAGCAGCATTATGCAGGTATAAATAGTTTGTTCTTGCTTTCTGACAGCCAGAAAGATTGTCTAGACGTAACAGAACAAAGCAACATGTTTGTGTCTTTGTGAAACACAGACAGGGAGTTACAAAGACCCGGAGGAGAGACAGGAAGAGAAACATGGGAGAGCGAGAGAGCTGTTATAATGCAGGCCTGGAAAGCTGTGCTGTGTGCTTTAAAGTGGATGTTGCTTGTTCTGGTGAGTCATGAGCAGAGAGAGAGAGAGAAAGAGAGAAAGAGAGAAAGAGAGAGAGAGAGAAAGAGAGAGAGTACGCCCCCCAATCGACTCTCTTCCTGTTGGAAACACAGAAGGAAAATATCTTGGGCAGCCCACACAAACAGAAAAAACGGAAGTTGACTGATAATGGCTGCGTGAGTGGGGCTGTATATACACCTGCATCAACAGATGCAGAAAAGAGAAGAAAAGTCTTTTCATTCACACGTTTCTCTGTTCAATTGATTTGTGTGAATTGTGCGTTGAACCGCATAGAACAGACACAAAATGCACTTGATTAAAAAGCCCTCGAAAAGACATGAAGCGATTCACACTAACTCAGTTTTTTGAAGATGATGTGAGTGGTGCTTGGCCTAGTGAAAGTCAACATCACAACACCAGCATGTTCTGGGTGGCAGTGCTAGGGTGTTGCTAGGCAGCTGATTACTGGTTAAACAGAGCTGTTAACAGTTCTAAAATCCTATAATATTATTAGGATATTAGTGTGCCTCTCCTTCACTTAACTACTTAATATATTCCAACCAGATCACCCTAGCAACCCCATAGCAACCCCCTAAGAACTACTCAGAAAACCTCAGCAACCGCATAGCAACACCCTAACAACACTGCAGCATTGCACAGGTGTGTTTTTTATAGTTAGCATCAATACAATTGTCTTTTAAAAATATACATCTAGTTATTATATGAATATTAAGGGTAGAACCACTGCTGTCTTATAATATTACATATTATATAATAAATAACAATATACAGCAAAACATTAATATGTAACATTAGAGTCATGATCACAAAATCTCTAGAAATCTCCCTTCGTGTGATTCTTATTAAACTGTGATTATTTTTGCTCATTTTAAGTGTACGGCAGAGATCCGCGGGGTCCGGCGCTGACCGTGAGTCAGGCAGCCCGCACGGAGCTCCGCAGCGCAGGGCGGCGGGTGTCAGCGCGCTGGAGCGTGTGCGGTGGGTGGATGAGGGTCAGACAGAAGTGTGTCCGGAAACAGTCAGAAATGACGCAGACAGATCACTGACACACATAACCAGCGACCTGTTCTCTAGCTGTTTAAAGCGGGTTATTATTATCTAAGTAATAAGAGAATCACCCGCGTTACTCAACTGCCCCCGTTTCCAGAAGCGTCTTGTCTGACTGATCATGATTATAGACTCATATTGTTTTTATTTGTGTTATTTAGGTTTTCACATCAGGTGATTTGGTCACATTTGAAGTGATTCAGAGACATGAACCGGAGTCACATCTAAACCGACTTCAGATTTACCTCAGAATCACTTTTAATATGCATTAAATATTTCTGGGTGAAAAAGTTAATAAAGTGTTTCTCTTACCCTGCGGTTATTCGTTCTCGCTCTTCGTTTAGTCAAAGATTATAAAATTAACAAAACGCTGCAGTTTTTTATTATTATTATTAATATTATTGAGGAACTGAAACGTTCAAATTTGTCGCTCTGACGAAAGAAGTCCCGCCTACTTGTCGAACGAACCAATCACTGAACACCGACGATTCTCTGGGGGAGGGGCTCTGTGCAAAGTGTCGCTGGGGTCCAAGGACTTCATTGCGCATGCGCAGTACCTGAAACGATATGCAGTGACTTGTTTTAATAAGCGCAATTTGAACCTAAAAAACAGAATTAATGGTACAACTGATGTCAAGTTTATAGTTGGTCAGACACATATTGTTTAATTGACCTTATTTAGAGATTTTACAGATATCTGTCTTCCCTCAAAGCTGCCCAGAGGCCTTTCAACCTCAGGCTGAGACACGTTGTAATATAAAGATTTGCTTTATAAAGACAATACATTAAAATGTGAAATATTTTGGTAATGAGGGACACAGCGGCAGTGGCTAGAGGAATTATAAACACTCGGGGCTGAAAACTGTTGATAAACTTGCTGATAAATGAATGTGGCTGTGAGAACCTGCAGCTGGTTAACATCCCCTGGTTTACTTAATCACTCTTAGCTCACCAAACCAAACCATATATGTTAAAAGTGCAGACAGTGTTACAGCCCTTCAAATGCAGGGTGGATAAATGAATCATAAAAGTGCTTAACCAAAGTGTCTCACTGTTGACATAAAGTTTATGGAGTATATAAAAGCATTCAGTCTGTTATTGGTGCCGTATATGTTTGTTTTTCCACAGTTTCCTAGCACCTGGGTTGCCAGCTGTAGGGCATTTTATAGCATTGGTTTATTGAAAGATAATGCCTCCAGCCACAGTCTCTGAGCCTGCACACCAGATGTGAGACTGGCATAGCTCCACAGCTGTAGCGTTGCAGCATTTCAGCTGCTGTTTGCGTGTGTGTGATGTGGGGGTTTCTGAGGGGGAAGATGTGCACCAACAAGTCTGTTTCTGACACATCCCCCATGAGACCCTAATGAAGACAATCCAGAATTCAGTCTGCCTTTACTGAAGCTCGAGCAGAACTTACGAATTTCTACCCACAGACAAGCCCAGTATGAGTCACACACACACCCTCCGGCAGGACGTAACTGCTCATAGCTGAGGTAAAGTTATTTATGCACTATAGGCAACCGTACATCATTTTAACAAGTCCAGTTTTCTTTCATTTTAGGTCATTTCTGGAGTTTTCTGATCAGCACCACAGTAGATTTTTACTGTCTACCAGTTTGTTCCACAAAAGTTCCCTGTAGCCAGCGTAATTGTCCTTGTGTTTTAAAATTGAGACTCCGTTTACTCGCCTTTCAGTAATGAAAACTTTCTCCTGCAGGGCAAAATGAGAAACCAAATTACAAAAGCAATATCTCAGTGAAATTGTGTGTGGAAACACATCTGAATAACAATCGCTGGATGTGCCCACATTACAAATGCAAAACAAATAAATATGTAACAAAAATTATTTACATTTAAGAATTTAAACACTCTTTAAATTTTTTATTAAATGGGGCCTTTAAACTACAATGTGTCACATGATAATAAGGTGGGACCCAGGCTGTAATGCCATTAAAACCAGAGTATTTTTCTTCCTTTGACAAACATAACCACTAGGATGTGTGTCCAGGATCTGATGGTGTAAATGCCATTAAACTGCCATTGTTTGTCTAATGCTGACAGAAGCTCTTGCTTGTCTTGGGTGTATCCTGTGCTAAAAAGAGACTGGACATGTACAAATAGTTTGTAAGACATGTTTGCTATTTTGTTTGGAATTCTAGTGAGAACTTATGTGTCTAAACGCATGTGTCATTGGAAATTTCCTTCTGTAAGTAAAAACAGGGTTTAAAAATGTTGCTCCCCAAATGGGAAACCTGTTTTAAAAAATGTCATTATTTTTGCAATTTTGTTTGGTATGTACAAGATGTATCTGTTTTCTCACAGTTGCGGCACTATCCTATCAATCTAAACTGTGTATCTCCTGAAAGGTCATTTTGTCGATTTTTAATGGTTCACATTTATTAATTTAGCAGATGCTTTTATCTAAAGTGAGAGAGAGAGCGCATTTAACATTTACCCTAAGAACCAATAAAACTAGTCTACAAAGCTACATTTACAAGCTGGAATAGTTCTGAAGCTAGAAACAGTATCAGTACAGATGTGGCGTGATCCCATTGTTTTAATATGTAATACTGTCAGTGTCCTTTTGTTGAAGCTGTTCTCCTGTGAGCAACCACTGAACCTTCTGTGGTAATTAAATGTCAGTCTTGTGGGATGCGTTCAGAGCTACAGTGGCCTAACAGAAACTCTTCCCTCAAGACCTAATGAAAGCAGACACACAGAACGCTCTGATAACATCTGAAATGGCATTTCTCTGAACTCCAGCAGTTCAGGAAGTCAGCATGCCTCAGGGGTTTAAAAACCTCAGGTAATGTTGGGCTGAGGATCCAGCGCTACCAAGTCTGTATATAACTGGATCCTATATACAATCCTATATATTCTACTATATATACTATAAATAATATAATAGGATGCAATATATAATACTATAAATAACATAATAGGATACTATATATAATACTATATATAATATAATAGTATACTATATATAATAGGAGTCATTTTGTACCATCTGATATTCTCACTGTACCATGTAGCACATACGTTTCTGTTAAACTGCTTGTGCTTTAACAATGAAAATTTGGGGGTTCATTTATCAGTTTTTATGGTATAATTGATTTTACAATTATATCTAGAACTACTCGGACATGCCCTGTCTGAGCATCCATGACAATGAGTTAAGAATGGAGTAACATAAAACTGCTGCTCTCGTTGTGCATAAAGAAATGACTCTGTACTCTGTTCTTTTCTAGATGTGATTTCTGACGTCAGAAACTGAATTAGCCTCGTTAGCCACGAGGGGAGTCACTGTGTGTACGTCTGTGTGGGAAGCTCTGGCATTTTCAGCAACAAGAAAGTTATTCATAGCAAAATGATGTGCCAATTGAGTTTCTTCCATGTGGAATACATGTGATTTTGAGCCCAAAGGAATTCTGCATTTAAGAATGAATACAATGGATCAATATGAAGTATAGCTTGTCTTCCACACACTGAGCTTCTGAGCACTGCTGGTCAACCTCTTTGCCTGCTATCTGAGAGAGATCTGTCATCAGAAGAGGTTGTGGAGATGATCAATAAAGTGATTGTAAGACATGCATTTTTACGGTTCAGAATGAAAAGTTTGATGTTCATACATCATCCTAATGTATCTTCTAAACATTTTAACGCTTTCCTTTTGATCAAATTGTTTAACTAAGCATCGATCAAATACCCAGCTTACAATTTTAAGTTGTAAGAATGTTTCCCAAATGTTTCCATCAGGTAACAAATGTTCCCTGTTAGCTGGGTAAACTCGCTCAGTAAAATCACAGTGTGGTAGCGTGTGGGCTCTCCTGAAAACAAGTCATTTGAACAAAAATAATTTTTGTGTTGAACTTTGAAGGTCTGATCTTTTCTGGTTATTGATTTTCCCCCTCGGCATTCCTTTTTAAGTTTTATTCCACCCAACAGGGTCAGAAGTGAAATCTGAGGGTCGGATCAGTTTGGGAAATGATGTAATGTTTGATTCACTTTGTTAATCGGCTTCCTCAGCCTGTGGCGAGTCTCTGAAGCCCACGCCTCAGCACAACACGTGCGTTAAACCATATTTCTGTGATATTACTTCAGAGGCCAGTTGCACATATGCACAAACACATAAACACACACACCAACACACGTGTGTACACGGTTTGCCAGGGACACTCTCACTCAACAGAGGAGCTGGCAGAGAATTCTGTGTCTCTGAAGTATCTGAGTCATCCTCACTGAAGATGATGTTTGCTGAAAGTCTGCCAGAGCAATTTTTTTTCAGGTCAGGGAATTACAGAAAAGCATTTCTTTTAAAATAGTTTAAATCATGGTTAAGTAATAATTCTACCCTGAAGGATTGTATACTAGAGCACTGACACTTAAAATTCATAAAACAGAGGTTCTTAAACAAGGAACAAAATTGTGATTATATCAGGGTTTTAATGGGCAGGAACATCCCAACTAACAGTTGAACAGTTAAACTAACTGTTTAAGTTCAGTTGACATTTGTCAGGATGTTGGTGTAATGTTTCCTACATATTTTCTGTTTTTTAAAAAAGTGGATGAATGACATCATCATCATCAGTCGTTGTCATGGCAGCAGTCTAAGAGTAATTCAATCTAGATTTGTGGTGTTGGTTTGTCATTTTGCTTTAATTTCGAAGAAACTCGTTTTATCTCAGTTCCCTTCTGTAAAATTCAATATAACGTGATTTATGCATTTATTTAACTACTTTGGTCTTAGAAAGTATAAAAAGAAAAAATCTTGGGCAAATGTTACAATTTTGGATTTTATTTATTAATAAATAAATAAGGAAATATGTACACAATAAATACTTGGTGTGGACTGGGAGAGAAAACTTTCTGAAGAAACAAGCAATCACAACATGCATGTGAGATCCACTGACATTTCACACAAGCGGTGAGATACTCGAATCTTCCTTCATCTTCATATCACTTCATTCCTCATCACCTCAGTCTCTAAACATCAGGCCTTGTAAATCCAATGACTGCTTCAGTTATCTGAAAACCTTCTGTGGACTTCAGGTCAGCACCTTCTGTGGACCTTTGTATTGCAGGAAGCTGTCAGTTCTGGAACAATGACCAGCTGTTCTTCTCACTTGCAGCGCTGCAGCAGCATGTTCAGGGCGTACTCGAGACGGCTGCGCAGGTCTGCGGTGCAGCCGGCGTTCAGCAGCGCGCTCAGTGTGAAGGTGGCAGAAGTTCTTTCCTCGTTGATGTAGGTCAGCAGGTATTCCTCCTGCTGCGTGAACAGGATGAGCTTGGTGTGGTCATGATAGAAGTTCACCTGTTGGGAGATAAACAAAAAAGCTTTTGTTATTCTGAAACCACAGTGAAACCCTCTTAAAGGATACAGGATGTTATTACAGGAAGGCTTGTGACCTTTCCAGATAACAGGGAACATTCTCAGAACGTTGGCTAATGTTCTCTTGAAGTTCTCTTAAAGATATAAAAAATGTTCTCACAGTAATTTAGTAGAATGCTCCTGTAACGTTAAATTTAATTGAAAAAACATTATTCCTAAGTAGTTAGTGGAACCCTTTTAAATATGTTACCGAACAGGGTTCTCCATTTCTGCACTGTACACACATTTTCATCTGAGCTACCTCAAGTGATAACTGCCGGAGGTCTCGATGGGCGTACAGAACACAAGACAGAAGCTTTTTACGTGGATTGAAGTTCTGCAGAAGTTCGTAGGAGTAAGAATCTAGCTGCTATTAGCTGCTTTTAGATGAATGAAGATGACTGTAATTTTACCTGGAAAGTGCCGTCGTTGAAAAGCATCAGTAAAGCTCGATCTGACTTCAGCCATTGCAGGAGGTAAATTCTGATGTCCTGGGTTTCTGGATCACTTATCACATCCCCTCCCTGCACGACAAGTCAGGATAAACAAAACATCTTAACAACACAACAGATGGTATAACCTCAAGTTTAGGCAAGAATATCTAATCTGTGAGTTCTAGATCTGTAACATGTTAACATAAACTTAAACACACTCACATCCATCAGATTCTCCTCCATGTAGTGGGCAAAGTACTTCAGGATGGTGACGTGGGCGATGGCACACTCAGGAGCATCAAGGACGGAGAAAACAGACTTCAGGCCCAGCTCAGCATACTGGTGAACCGTCCTACAGAATATCAACATCACATTTATTCCTAACTGCAGAATAACTGCAGAACAATTCTCACTGACTGAACGGGAGGTTGAAGGTTTTAATATCTTATGTGTAATTCAGTTAACATTGCAGGATGTTGATGTATTCATCCCCTTTAAAGATTATCTAGGTCAATGACCAACAACACAACACATACCGGATGTCTTTTATTTCAGGTTAACAAGTTGATTAAAATCAGAGTTTAATCAGGTGAAGGATTAGACAACACTGACCCACTGACTATTCTGATGACATCATCTCTGAGATATACTATATACTAGTTTATACTATATTAAACTAGCCTTTGTGTTTTAACGTCTTTTCAGACGCCTTTATTTGAAGTGACTCGGTGCATTCAAGCTAATACATTTAATAAGTAGGTGTATTCTCTGGGAATTAAACCCACAACCTTTGCAATGCTCTACCAGTTGAGCTACAGGAACACTACAGTTTTGTGAACTGTAGAAATATCAGCTAAGCAATATAATCGTTGCTCTGACTCTGAAACTGACTTCTCAATAGTTTTAGATCTTTTAAATCGTGTTGTCAACTCATCTGAACCTGGTTGCATTTAAAAAATGGAACAGAACTGAATAACCAAGCAGTCAAGTTGAAGCACCTACTTCTTGTCAGAGAGGAGACTCATATGTGTTCCATTGTTGAAAAGGACGCCCACCGTGTTATCAGACAACTGATAGCCAAAGCCGTATTTGTTGGAATAATCCACCCACTTAGTCACCCACTTCAAATTATTACAACCGTTTCCTCTGGGCAGACTGTCAGCTGTAGGGAAAAAAATTCAGTTAGACGCAAAGATTTTCTCTACAGACCAGGATTTGGTTCAACAGATACCTGCTGTGAAGTTGTAATGAGGCTTGCTCACCTTTAGACATGTGTTCCAGGCAGCCTCTCAGTACACTAATGACAGCCTCAGCCACAGTACCGGTGGTGCTGTCCTCCAGACCTACAGAGAGACAGCGGGATGTAAAACATCTAAATGAGCTGGAGTCACGCAGGTCAGAAAAATCTATACATCGACTGACAGGTAAAACACACAAATGCAGACACACACACATGCACACACACTCTCACACGCTCTCTTTGTCCTCACTACAAAGGTCACACTGGTCCTCACAAAGATGCGCACACACACACACACACACACACTCACACACACACTCACACACACACTCACACACACACACACTCACACACACACTCTTACATTCACTGCTGCTGCTGCAGCTACCCAAGCTGCCTCTAACAATCAAGTGAATGGAATCTCTCGTCTGTGCTCTTCCGGCTGTTGCCTGGGTAACGGGCTTCCTTGTAGGTGCTGACGGAGTTCCTACTTCCTAAAGAGGAGAAACAGCAGGGTACGTGTGTCACGAATGACCTAATACTTAACCTTCATTAATATTCTCAGCTGATGATGAATGTCTTATTATAGCGCGCTAAGACGGGAACGCTGCTCACCTCCTGTGTAGTAATCTGACTGCTGATGGTGGTTTTTTTGAAATCTTGACGTAGCTTGTATATGTCTTCCTCCTCTTTGGCTAAGCGATCTGTCGGGGGAAGACGTGCATATGTTATAAGTTATGGATTTATCGTCTTTTAGTAACCAGGAACCATGATTTGCTACTTGCTAGTCATTGGCAATGACTGGACAAAAAAACGTATAGTTGCCTGATAAGTTAACAACAACTTTAACTTTTGCCTCTCTACCGCCATCTCTGTTTGAAACATAAAATTGTAGGTTACTGGCTGAACCTGAACATGTGATATAGTAACTGGATCTCCTTTCTGTCTACAGATGGACATTTACTGCAAAATTGGACTCGACAGCTCAATTTATAAATCATTATAAAATTACCATTATGAATCAGGTTAAGGTAAGAAGATTGTGTCACTAATCTGTCATGTACTTGCTCAATAATTACATTTTGTTCATTTTAACCAAAAACAGTTACGGATTGCAGCTTTAGTTTATATCTGCTACAAAATTTGTCAAGAGACACTGGCTAAAAGCCACCACACACATTTTGGTTTTATAGATCTTAGCTGAAGTGAGAACTTACTTATGTTTTCATAGTACTTGGCTTTGTCCTTCTTGCCACCGAAGAGAGCGGCTGCAGCCTTCTTGAAGAAGCTCCTGGCTGGACTGGAGATGTGGAAGTCTGGAGCTGAGTGGCAGCAGCTCACAGGAAGAGTTTCAGGCATGAAGCCCTGCAACAAAACCATCACAACATCTGAGAATGTTCTCAGAACACCGGCTAACATTGTCTAAAAGTTATCAAAAACGTTCTTGCGGTAACATTAGTAAAACTTTTTATATATCATATACATTAAAAACAATGTTCTTCAGTTCTTAGCAGAACGTTTTAAAAACATTACAGTATGAAACAAAATGTTTCAATAACTTATAACCAAACAATAACATAGACAACGTTAAAAAAACTGGACATTTTGAACAGTCCTAGAACTTTCAAATGAATGTTTTTGCTACTTAATGTAAATGTTAAGGAAACGTTCTCACAAGCTAAAATTGTTGGCTGGTATACTAAAGCATCTTTAATACTGCACATCAGCTGACCTGTGTAAAAAACTCATGCCGCATGATGTCATCCAGATGTGGGCGGTCGACGGGGTCCTGCGCGAGCATGCTGGAGATGATCTGTTTGGCGGGGTGAGAGAGGGTGGGCGGGAGGGTGTAATGTGCCTCTCGAATACATCTGTACGTTTCCTTCAGGTTAGTCGTCTCGAATGGAGGTTTACCTGTGAGCATGGTGTACCTGGAGAGGAAGCTGTAGGTTAGACTTGGTAGCTGTTAAGTAAATGTTGGTCAAACAGAGTCACAGAGACAAACTACACACAGTAACTTCCATGTGCTGCTATTATATATTATGATACAGTATGTAAGAATCAAAGCTAATCCATGTTGAAAGGTACAAAAGAAACTGTAATCATTGCCTGTTCATTGTACTAAATAGTTTCTAAAAACCTTGTCTGGCTTTATAGAAAAACATGAGAGCTTTAAACCTACATGACACAGCCCAGAGCCCACACATCCGACTCCCAGCCATGGCCCTGTTTGTTAAGCACTTCCGGTGACAGGTAATTAGGTGTTCCACAGATTGTTCTGCGTCTGTTGCTGACCGGCTCCAGTTTGGCAGCCAGCCCAAAATCTCCCACTTTAAGCTCCATTGAGTCCGTCACAAAAAGGTTGCCTGAGAAGAATGAGAGATTAATAAACTGATGTTCACACACATCATGCACATGAAGTGAGTGTTTGTATACATACCTAGTTTCAGATCCCGATGAAGTATCTCTTGATCGTGAAGGTATTTTAAAGCCGACACCGTCTGTTTCAGGTAATACCTCACCTCTGGTTCTGTTAGAACTTTTCTTGCCTTCATTATATGAGCCAGTGACTAAATAAAGATAAAGACTAAACATCAGCTGAAAACTTGGACTCAAGCACAACATTTGTTTTGCAGTGTTTTACTATAGAATTCTTTACTATAAGACACAGGAGCATTTAAAGCTGCAATCTGACCCATTTTCTGGTTAAACTGAAAGCTGGAGACTCACTCTTCGACTGCAATACTCCAGCAGAATGTAAATGTTGTCTTTGTCTTCGAAGTGGTGATAGAAATGAACAATGTGTCTGTGGATGAGGGATCTGTGCAGCTCGATCTCTCTGTTGATCTGGAGGAAGAGATTACAGTTGTGTTATTGGATGTGATGTTATTGGATGTGATGTTAATGGATGAGATGTTATTGGATGTGATGTTATTGGATGTGATGTTATTGGATGTGATGTTAATGGATGAGATGTTATTGGATGTGATGTTATTGGATGTGATGTTAATGGATGAGATGTTATTGGATGTGATGTTATTGGATGTGATTTTATTGGACGTGATTTTATTGGACGTGATGTTAATGGATGAGATGTTATTGGATGTGATGCTGTTGGATGTGATGCTGTTGGATGAGATGTTATTGGATGAGATGTTATTGGATGTGATGCTGTTGGATGTGATGCTGTTGGATGTGATGCTGTTGGATGAGATGTTATTGGATGTGATGCTGTTGGATGAGATGTTTTTGGATGTGATGCTGTTGGATGAGATGTTATTGGATGTGATGTTATTGGATGAGATGTCATTCACACGTGTGATTGAGTTTCACCTTCTCCCGCTGCTGCGGTTTGGAGACGCGCGCCTGCGGGATGATTTTGGCTGCGTACACTTTACTCGAGGACAGATCTGTCATCTCATAACACTTTGCAAAACCTCCCTAACAAACACACACACGAGATTAAAGTTTAAACATACAAAAACAAAAGCAATCGTATGCACAATACCAATGCATTCGTGTCAGTATAATAATATAAACAGTTATAGACACACACGCGCAGTTAATATTTTATAAAGCATATAATGTTGTTGCATATATTATATATACAGTAAGCAGATGAATATGCATTAAAACTGAGTTCATTACCTTGCCCAGGAGTTTGCCCCGGCAGTAAGATTTTCCAGTGCTGGGGTCTGTGATGATCCTCGACCACTCTGCGCGCGCCCGGCTGATCTCCTCTGACCTGTCACTCATGTTACTGAGCTCACAGGGTTTGTCAGTGTTGGTGGTTATGGTGTTGGTGGTTATGGATGGGTAAGAGGTGTTTCTTAACGTCTCCATGACTCTGGTGATGTGTGTATGTGTGCAGTACTCGCTTTATATAGCGCACGCCCGCGCGCGCTCCGCGAGACCAACTGCGTCACGAGACGGGAAGTCCTTATAAGGCTCGAGCGCTCTGTACTGACATCCGCGTGCTCCACGATCCTACACACACACACACACACACACACACACACACACACACACACACACACACACACCTGTTACACACACACACACACCTGTTACACACACTGACACACACGCACACGCGCGCACACACACACACACACAAACACACACACACACAAACACTGCTGACGCAACACAAATGTATTTATATATTATCATTGCTTCAGAAACGCACTGATATATATTATCAGTCGACATTCAAAATCTTCACACCGACAGAGTTTTCCTGTCACAAAATGTCCCAATATGTGGATTTTATTTATATGTATTTGCTGTAAATGGAGAGAACGTGTTGTCAAAACATTTCTCCTCATACAGACATGAGGACGTTTGTGAAAATATTCCTGAAAGAGTGTCAGAGCAACACCATGTGGTTAAAATAACACATAACATCTTGGGTTTGATACTAATCCAGTTTGTGTTTATGGGTTTGAGATCTTTAAAGATAAAATGATCTGAAGGTATCTGAACTCAGTCTGTGAGTGTCAGCTTTAAATCACCCGTCTGCACCTGCTCTGAATCTCTGAATCTCTTTGACTTTCTAGGAAACAGACAAAAGTCACATGACAGCGAGTCGTTTATTGTCTGTCTGCTGTTCTGCTGTTTTTAGACAAACACATGCTCTTTAAATGGCTCACATTAACACCAACTCATCCCTGCTGACCCATCAGACACTACTGACTGTGTGCAGACGTGTGGAAATACACATCTTTACATGAAAAACAAAAATATGGCTCTTTATTTCACAGTTCACAAACTCATAACACAAGCAGTCACACCATTAAACCTGCCTGTGCTTTGTGTTCATTACAAACTGAAGCAATGTTACATACTGCTGACTAGTTACGCTGTCTCTTAAGCAGTGCAAAAGAAAATAAATTCCAAATGTGCTTTTGTCCTGGAGCTCTATTGGTACAGCATGGTGGTGACGCTAGCAACAGCAAGATCATAGGTTCGATTCCAAGGGAACAGTGATAAACTGAAAATACCTTCAACACAATGTAAGTCACTTTAGACTGAAGCGTCTGAGAATGTTAAACGTCACGTTCTTTATCTAGTGTTGAATTGGGCCGTATGGTGCTCATGTCATATGTCCAGCTCTGGTGCATTCGCTCGCCCTCTGTGGCTGCAGAAATCCAGTCTGCAAATGGAAAGCGACAGGCAATCACACGAGCTTCATCAGGTAACTCTCTCCAGTTTTCTAGCCAGAACCTCCATCTGTAGACCACAAATCATATCCTATCAGCATCACATCTCTCCATCTCACTGTGTATCTCAGACAACTTTCTGTGACTAATAAAAACAAAATCTGCAATGTTTTATTTATTTTCTCAGCTCAGTGTAACTGCAGAAAGGACTTACCACCCCGGGAGCCAAGAAAACAGCCACATTGTTATATTTGGACAAATCAGTCTGCAAAAGAAAAAAATTCAAACTGAATCATCAACAGGAAATGTAAGATCTGAAATGATGATGTCATTTATTTCTATATCAAAACATTTCTTTTGTGTTAGTTTAATGTGCAAAGACCATTTAAATAAACTACATGAGGCTGTTTCCCCATGAAAACTTTAAGCTCTGACTCTGTGGTGTTTTCAACATTGTTTGACCAGCGTAACACAGCAAAATTGATAAAACCAATCACTACCAAGAGTGTCTGGAAAACCTGTTTGAAATAGTAATTATTATTTGCTATTCCATTTACATTCATGAATTTGTCAGACACTTTTATCTAAAGTGAGTTACAGTAAATTTAAGCTATACATTTAATAATGTGTGTTTACTTGTGTTAAAGAAATGACAGACTTCCAGTTTACCTTCCAAAAGTCCTGGTTTATGAAACTGGCAGATCTCGGAGGTGTTCCATTCCATAACGCCTTGACTCTGGCATATCCAGTTAGGACAGAATTGATTTCAAAACCAGTGCACTTAAAACCTGCTACACTAGCAGCAAATACCTACAAAAACACATCCAGGCCTTTACAGTGAGAACCAGGACTTGTTGTGTAATATGTCAGCGTGAGTCGGACATGAAGCAGCCTGTACACCAATTCTTTGCCTGTTTTCATGTACAAAAGACAACAAGGAGGGTATTTTTAACCACAAGACTGAGTCTAAAGAGCTATCAAAAATGTTCCAACATGTTCCAATTTGAGCCTAGTACAGCGTTAATGGCATTTATTTTGGAATACAAAAGAG
>JAZGTK010003867.1:0-10924 GCA_036877625.1 Ambastaia sidthimunki
AATTGAATGAATACACTTCCAGTCATACCAGATCATACACATACCAAACATCTCCCAAAAGTTTCAATGATACTGAAAATGAATGTACAGTCAGTTCCAGGAAATGTGGCTCAGACATAGAATAAGTACTTTATTAGTGTCATTCATTTGAATGATAAATCTATACAAAGCACCTGTAAGCATAATAGCTTTTAGTTTAACTGTACAAATATTGTACATTGATTATTTCATTAGTCATTTGATTTGGTCTTTTGGGATAATTGTTTAATATTGTACAACATTCTGCACAACCTAAAATGTTTGTGTACAATAAGTGTGTTTTCAGATTATATTCTGTTTGTGTGGATGTGTATATGAGTGAATTTTAGTATAAGCTGCTCACGTCCCATCAAACCAATTAAGTTACAATGTATGTGCAAATAAACAGTAAGGTGAGAAAAAAGTGTGGATAACATCTGAGACGTTCGCATTAGTGTAGCTATTTCAAAGCTTAACCACATCATCTAGAAACACACCTGTAGTCTTTGCCAGTACAGGATTATAACAGGTTTCCTGGAAAAGCAAAGAATGAAGGGCAGTAAGGGATGTGTAATAAATACCTCACATTTATTGCTTAAGGATATAAATAGTCACTGTTTTTAACTGGAGGTGGATATGTATCAAAATATAACTGAAAGCCAATGTTTCTAACTCCTGCATTTCCATCCCAAATAAATAATCCTGAACAATGTGCAACATAAAGCTTGGTAATAAAACTTGTGACAGAGCTCTAAGTAGTGTGCTTAACCTATAACCATTTTTAGTGACCAATTTGCAATAGAGTGTGGCAACACCCTGGGTGTGACATAATAATAATAATAATAATAATAATCATATTAAGTGGTAAAAGGGCATTCTGAATCTACTCGACTGACTGACTGACTGACTGACTGACTGACTTCAAACTGGCATGTCAAGACCTGTCAATTCTCCCTCCCCTCTCTGGTTGGTCTACATTTACAGATTAAAAATTTCTACTAGAAAGAGAGAGAGAGAGAGAGAGAGAGAGGGAGACAGACAGAAAGAGAGAGAGAAAGGGAGATGTGATGTGGCCACTTGTTGCCACATCATTCCCACTTGTAGGTAGAGACAATTTGTGTGGGGCACGGTGAGCCATATTCGTTTGTGGATTTTGCAAAGCATCAAAAGGTGAACAACATTTTAAAGTCAACAGCAGATTCCCTGAGACTAAGGTTGGTGGCATTTTTTCTTTTTTTTATTTGTTTACTTTTGTTTTATTTGTTTCTTATTTTGTGATGTTCAGTCTAGAAAAATGCCTTGATCTGCTCTGACAAACGTTTTGTAAGGAGGACAAATGTATTTATTTATTTATAAATTGATGTATAAACAGTATAAAGTTAATATGGGCAGAGACTGCACATAAATTTTCATTTAGGTTTAATTAGAGAATCAGTGGTATCATTATATTCAAATCATTTTCTAAATGGTTGCTGTCTCCAATATTTTAAATGGTAAAAGTCAGTAAATTGTGAATCATGTAAATCGTATTGATTGTATTGATATACATGAATACAGAGTGAAATTAAATGTTTACATATGTTATGAAATTATCACATATGAAATTATCACATATATTTATGTACAGTGTCCAGTACAGTGTCTGCCCTGTGTTACCATATTCTTTTTGAAACATCTTTCTTATCTCTCATCTGTTGTGTCTTGAAGCTACTGAAAGCAGATTTGACTGAGGGTGCAATGAGAATTGAGCACACTGGCTGTATTGTCTTATTTTCTTAGTATCAAGTCATAGCAAGTGAAGTGAGGTAAAATTGGCCCGCTGTAATTTAATTGTCCTGAAGATAAAGACAAACGAAACAAGTGTCTCCTAGAAATATTATCTTATCACCAGCCTGTATGCTCTATTTGCAAATATTTGCAACACACACACACACACACACACACACACGCATATTTATGTATATAAATATGCTGAAAACGGTGCTTAAGTGTTTAGAGAAGCAAATACCAATAACTTCATCTGTGGGGCTGTGCTTGTGTCTTTGTATCCACTTTCTCAGGTAATGGGAAAAATAGGAGAAGTAGGGAAATTCCATAATGATAGTTTTTTTAGTAGAAAGCCTAAGGATACATTATTATCTCAATACATGTATTTTCGACTCAATTTGGTTGGAATGTCTCAGATGATATAGCTTAGTTGATAGCAAGCAGGGACTAGTGTGACTGGACTTCCTGAGCCTGGAAGACTGGAAAATCCCGACAACAGTTCTTTTAACTGCACGATCCAGCTGTGCCCACAAGGGGAATGTGTGTGTGGTTGAGGGTTGTTTTATTTAAATGAGGAACAAAACACTAAAGTTGTTAAACAAGTGACCCATTAGGAACCTAATGTTTCAGTGTTTGACAACAACTTTTATACCGGTAGCACATATTTAGACTCTCACCCTTATAACCCTCATTGTATAGATACCACAGGTGTCAATTTACTGTCGCATAATTCTCTCATAATTTTTCTGGTGAGCTCATTAAAGCCCATATAATCCAGAAACCTGAACCTACTCAGGTAAATCTGTCCATACTCTTATTGCATGATTTTTTATTAACAATGGTGTCTGTTTCCTGTTTCATTAAGATGAGATCTAACTTTCTCTGTCTGGAACATGACTGCAATGTAGACATAACTTGTGAAGATAACATAAGCACGGCAACAGATGTTACTGTACTGACAGGAAAACATGCTCATAAAACAGCCTTCGTAATAAAGGCAAAAGCAGTGTTTCACTTTCCCTTTTCAGAAATCTACACCCAATCTACTAATATTTTCCTGTAAATTACAAACAATTAACAGTTACAGGAAATCACGCCACATCTAAACTCACCTTGTAAGTTTACCAGAGTAAACACAGTTAAAGGGTGTAATATTTTGAAAAAGAGAAAATGTAACACCTCTCTTGCTTAAAGACTTTTAAGCTTTTAAGCTAGTTTTCAAATTGTGACTGTCAGTATAATAATGTACATTGCCGTGCACCAGACCATCAAAACAATATAGTTGTGGAAACACAGGTTATAATAATCTAATCATTATAAGCATCAACTAAAGATAAGTAGTTATACTTCCATCTGCTCCTTCTTACAGGTGTCTAAAGGCCATGCCAGGGCCAGATGGATACAGAACGTTGTGTACTGAGCAAAACTTCAAAACCTGCTGTCCCCCCTAAACCTCTGCTTAAGAGTAAGAAAGTGGGTGAAGCCACAGACTTTATCTTAAGAAATGAGGCACAAGACCCAGCCCACTCCATGCCAACTATTAATGCCAGCTTTCAAGGAATCTGCAGAACATTGGCACAAAACCTACACCAAGGAACTGCCACTCAAGACCTTGTCTCTCCACTTAGACAAAAACCAATCCCAAAACCTCGGCTACTGAAAGCAGGGCAAGGGATCCTTTTATCAAGTAAATAATTCCATTCATATGTAAAGTGGTATATGTTGGTCTTGGGACAACATTCCTGTTACAGAAACATAGTTCTGAACATAACCTGTCTGTTAAAGGCAAAGAAAAATTAAAGGCTGAACCCCTACCCCTAGCTCATAATCTACTACTTATCTAACCCCTAATTTTAATCTTCAGATCTGATTGGTTGATAGGAATGTTGTGTTGATCCAGGAACATGTCCATGTAATTATACTAGCAGATGTAAAAAACCTGTGATCCATTTGTTCATCTCTTTCCACAGACAGAGAGAATAATGACCCCACTTTGGACAACTCGTGCATTCACCCTAATACTTCCTCTAACAATATATCAAAAAGAGTCCCTCCCAGCATTTCTGTACCTGCCAGACGCCTTCCCAAAGAGCCAGAACAGCTCATCCCAACAACAGGTAAGGATTCATTTGCTTTCCAGATCTATCTGTCTGTCTGTCTGTCCAGCATCAATGAATGATATCTATGCTATTACAATATTACATTAAAAGGTACTCATCTTAATTTATTGTGTCAATTGTAAAGTATCTCAGAATGATACTGGTGTTTATATGGAGATAGACACAACACCAACACAATATGATGACTGCTCCAGCTCAACAGCATTGGCCCACAGACAATCAGGTACAGGTGTACAAATATACAAATATGTTTACTATTTATTAGCATTGTGTTCTATTCTGCATGTGATCTCCTATCTTGTTCTTACACCAGGCTCTGAGTTTTCTTCCAGTGATAAACCTCTTTCACATCTCTCATCATCAGAAGGATTAAAGATCCAGGATAAAATAAACAAAAAAACATTTGAACATAATGAAGTTGGATCAGTCAATGGTCATATTGTCAGGAAAAGTTTAGTTTCTGAGCTGCACAAAATATTCTTAGGAGAAAACAACATGAGAGATTTTAAAGTGCCAGGGGCTGGAGAGGACTGCTCTGCCAGTTTTTGTAATGAAAAAGCGTCCAACCACCAATCACCCACACAAAAAAGAAAGATCCCTCAGTTGGAATTGTGCTTATTTATTATTCAGAACAAAACGCTGAGAAAAACAGAACCGCTGCTTGAAGACCAGAACAAGACCATCTCAGGTCTTTCTGAGGGAGGTTGCCCAGAGGATATGTCTGTGATAAAAACCCAACAAACAGATAATGTAAAGAACCTCTCTAAACACTTACTTGAAACTCGGAGGACTAAAATATTATTGCCACTTCCTGGTTTGGTGGACAAACCTATAAAAGGCACTTCAAAGAAGGCTTCCAACTGCTTGTTTGTTGATACTGAGAAAAAACAACTAGAGAACTTATGGCAAGAGCGAAACATTGTAAGAAACAGTGGAATACTGAGCCAGCTCAGTACAGAGCAAGTGAAGCTTCAAGAGGTAACCTAATCATAATCTATAATGAAATTGGTAATATTTAATTTATGTATAAAGAAACTGTTTTTCATAACCTCCTTCATGACCTTCTGTTCTCTGTTGCTCTTCATCCTTTAACATTTTTCCTCTTGATCTCCTCGTTATTTAATTTCCTTCACGCTCCGCCAGCATTTGTATGAGGTTGTCACCTCTGAACGGTCCTACTTAAAGAGCTTGGCAGTGGCTGTGGATCATTTTCAGGAATCTCCAGCGCTGAAAGACGCACTAGCACCAAGAGACAGAAAATCCCTGTTTTCTAGCATTGCCAAGATTAAAGAGATCAGTAAAAGGTAAAACCAGGCCCAGTGTGCACTTATTAAACAGGACTATGTGAATGAATATAACTTTTTGGGAACCTCATTCAGATTCAAATCCAAATCATTTTACATCTTACATTATTTTCTTTCCTACACTGTAAAAAAATGTAAAAAAAAAAAATTACACATTTTTTTACATTTAAACAAAATGTTTTAAAAAATTACACATTAAAATATGTTAAGTAATTTCAAGTTTTTATAAGTTACAGAAACTTAACACCAGTCAGTGTAAGAAAAAATTACTTGTTCAGCCAACCTAAAATTTTAGGGCAAAAATGTACAGTTTTTTAACAGAATAATAAAATAACAATGTTCAAATGAAATCCTACTATTCAACTTTTAAAAGAATGTACTTTCCTAAGCTTCTTGGATGAGATCCTGTTGAAGTTGAACTCCAGCCTTTACTGTGACATACTCTGTGATGTCATACACCAATATGCACTCGGCCCTTTTGGTGCTTACGTAGATTACATCCGTAATATGCCCTATCAGGAGCAGACCCTACACAACCTTGGGTAAATGATCAGTACTTTAATTCAAACATCTGATATTTTTATTCTTTAGAGATATTCTAAGAGAACATGATACCATGGATCCACAATTGTCCATTTTTTACATGTGTGTTGTACTTTGGTCAGAAAAGAGAGCCCTCAGATTGTGGAGATCTTGCAGAAACTACAAGAGGACCCTCGATGTAACCGACTGCCCCTTAAGTCTTTCCTGGTCCTGCCGCTTCAGAGAATCACACGTCTTAAGATCCTAATGGAGGTGAATGAGGAGAAGAACTGGCAAACATGAGAATGTTCTATTTTAAAACTCAGTAAAAATGTTCCATCACTCATCAAGCAACATTTCAATCCAATGCAGAATATTCGAAAGAAGGCACTTTCAGGGTCAGTATGTGAGGCCTCAGCACTGAAAGCTTTGATGGAGATTTCCAGGGTATTAATGTTATAAGTGCTACTGTATGTATATTAGCTATTTTTTTGTATTAAGCTGTAAGATTCATACTGTTTACATTTACAGGTAGTAGAGGCTTGCAACCGGGAGGTGAACAGAATGAAACAGATGGAAAAATTGGTGCACATTGCTAACAAAATTGAGTATGAATGCAAGGTAACTTCTGAATTTCTTTCTAGCTAGTAGTTTTAAAGCATAGTGTAACTAAATAGAGTCAACATATGTTGTGTAGCACTCAATTTATATATATGTTTTCTGGGTCTGCCAGGCCCTTCCTCTTGTATCATCCTCCCGCTGGCTGATGAAACAGGGAGAATTGGATCAAATCTGCTTGAAGGGGAACACGTTTTTCCATGTGTCCTGGAAGCTGTGTCCTGTCCTTCTGCTCCTCTTCAATGATCTGCTGCTGGTGGCCACCAGGAAGTGAGAGACAAGTTATTAAATTGATCAGGTTGACTGATTGAAATGTTAACCTAATGATTATTTTCTTATTTTTAATATATTGATTTTCTATTTTTATTCTATTTTGTTCAGCGCTTATATGAACATATAGATGAGGAAATGCATAGTTATGCAGAAAAAAACAACAATAACAAATATTTTCTTTTATCTAACCCTGGGCTAAGCTAAGCCTGGGCTAAGCTAACCCTCATCTTATCTTGCTGTAAACGCAGATTGGATCGATTTGTGGTTAAGGACTATGTGCACCGCTCGTTGATAGAAGTGACTGAGGGGTCAGATCTGGAGGAGGAGCTGGACGGATGTGACCTATACACGGTGTTTAGACTGGACCTTTTGCACAATCACAGAAAAGACACATCTCAGCTTCTACTGCAGGCAAGCTCAAAGTCAGTGCCTCTCCACACACCACACTGTTCAAACTGTGATACAACATTGTCCTTATGAAAGAACAATAAATAGGGGTGGTGTTCCCCTAGATAAACTGTCTAGTGTTTGTCCTTTTTTTTAGAGATGAGAGGGATGGTTGGGTGGAGCTACTGCGTGGGCAGAGAGATGGGAAGGACCAAGTTTATGAGGAATGGGGTAAGAAACAAGCACTCGGCACAAATGCCAATTTACAAGTGTGTTTGTTTGAGCCAGTTCAAAAGAACTCAACGCAAGCTCGTAAAATTACTGCTACATCATAATTACGTAACGGCAGCCAAATCTTGACCCATGAGAAGTGTGCGACTGCACATTCGCCACTAGGTGGCAAAAGTGTCAATGGCCTGAAAGTTGTTTCCGCAACATCTGTTTGACATGAAGCAACAAATTAACTGCAGATATGTTAAAAAAAAAAATGAACAAATAAATACATAATCAAATTTTTTGGAACAAACTCCCAACACTGTGCCCAAACAGTGGGGCTCCATTACAATCCTCAAAAAGCACAGTTCACTTCTCACACATTCTGTACAAAAATAAATATTAGTTTCATATACTGTAGCTCTGTAAATTTTGGTGTGATAGTACTACGTTTTTTGTGTCATTGGATTTGTTTCTTATTTTATTATTCTCACTTTGAATTAAAGTTTCTGTTAAATTCATGAATCAATGGGCCTGTTTCTAAGACTGTCCTCAGGTCCGGTGTATTGAGGGGTACAGTGGACAACAACGAGGGGAGCTTAGTCTGCAACCGGGAGACATCATCAATGTCCTACAGAAAACTGCTGATGGTAGGCTTCTTGCACTAGTGCAACCCAAGCCTGCTTTTACAAAATAAGACAGTCTAAAAAAGAAAATTAAAAGGTACTCATTTTACTCTGCTTTTAATAGGGTTCTTGGAAGGCCGTAGGGTACGAGATGGACAGCGGGGCTGGTTTTCCGCAGCATGCGTCAAAGAGATCACCAACGAACACGTGCAGAGACGTCACATTCGTCAGCGCCATCGTGTACTACAGACAGCCGCACGCATCATAAAACAACAGAATAAGGCCATTAAACAACGAACCACGTCATGCTGTAAATAACAGACTGATTGACTTTGACTGCATTTTGTAAAAATAGGTTTACTCTATTTATTTGAAAAAAACAAACAAACAAGTAACTAAGCATTCAGAACTTACTTTATGTATGGTTTTATACAACCAGACTTATTTACTGGCAATACGTGACACTGTGTTTTTGAGCAATGGTGTGCAATTTTTATATTATATTTATTATGCATGCTGGTCAGGTTTTGTTTCCTTTTTGCATTGTGTATTGTCATGTTTAGTACCTGCATTACATTGAATTAAATTGTGTAATGTCTTAATTAATGCTTCTACGCTAATACTATATCAAAGCAACATACATTTGATTTGTTTATTAAACAAGACAGTCAAAGAGATTAGAGCACTGGAAGTGTCGGGCTTGTAATCAGTAGGTTGGTGGTTCGATTCCAGCACAGGCAGGTAGTAACTGAAGTGCCCTTGAGCAAGGCATCTAACCCCTGATTACTCCCCGGGTGTTGCAGGGATAGCTGCCCACTGCTCTGGCTGTGTGTGTTCATGACCTACAGTGTGTGTTCACTCCTCACTAGGGATGGGTTAAATGCAGAGGTCACATTTCGGTTATGGGTAACCATAACTGACACAAACTTTTCAATTTTTCACTTATATGTCAAATTCCTTTTTTATAATTGTATATAAAATAATTATCAAGTTTATAATTGTATTAGTAGAATAGTATTATATTACTGTAAAAGCTGAACATAAACATAAGACGTTTACTCACCCAATGAATCCTGAACGTCAATACATTTCTGCACCAATCAAATTCAGCCGCAGGTAAAACTCTCAACCAATAGCTTGGCATCAGAGCAGGCTGAATTTGAACCAATAGGAGGTGTAATCTGTCTGAACATGTCCAATCAGAATGTAGCTTTGGCCGCCTCTCGCCTACGACGACCGTCGGACGTGTAACTCATATAGAGTTGAAGAATTACCAAGCGGAAAATATAAGGTATGAGCTCGATTTATTTAAAAATAGTTATTAAAACGAACGTAAACCAGCATAGTTGTCAGTGGGTTATTTAATGGTTTGTGCGAATCTCAGTGAAGCATAGGTTCGAGTTTTGTGAGTTCTTCGCTTGTTTGTGTGGTGTGACTAAACTTTCACGCTCTTTGTTTTAACTACGTAATGACAAACAGCACATTTTGTGTGTTTATTTTTCGTCACATTTGAAGAAGTTTGTCTGTGATCTGCTAAAATGTACTGCAAAACCAGCAGTAAAATAAGTTTGTAATGCGTTGAAATATTGCAGAGATTTTGTATGTCTGCGTTGGTTTGCTCCAAGTAGCTTTATCTCGTTCCGTTTATATTAACTCTGTAATTCACTTCATTGTCTCATTTAGTTATTTTATAGTTTTGCGTTATTAAATGTTGTCTGCAAATTCAATGAGAGGCATTCATTGTTTTATTACTAAAATCAATTGATCTATGATAGGAATAGCTCAACTTTTATACGTCTTGGGAGAAGTATTTTGTCTTAAAATGGGCTCTTAATTCCGATTTGGATCTAATAAGCCGCTGCTTGTAACTAAGCATGTGGTTTGAACACATTCCAGTTAAATGACTTTAACTTACCTATTGCGTATAGAGCTAGAAGCTGGCCGAGTAATGTTGAACTAAAAGGTGAGTGAACCGGAATCTTAGTTTTCTAAGTTGGTTGCTTTACAGATTGTTGAGCTTGTTTATTTTGCATGCAGTAATGTAATTTACCAATGATCTGACCCCATATAGGCTATAGTTACAGTGCTAAACTTAGCACTACTGTAGTATTTTAATAGTTAATATGAGCTTAGGGCTTGTTGTGCTGGCTAGTTGAGTGTCGTGAAGGGTATTTCATTGTTTTGATGTGTTGAAAAGCCATGACCCTGGCTTTTCAATGTTACCCTTTGCTTGTAACATTGTATATGTTTGATACTGAAGGGATTAAGTGTGTAGCAATATTTTAGATTTTATGACTTCATTGCTGTTATGACAGAATAGTGTTTCTCGAGTAACAGCCACTTTTAATTGGACAAGTTTTTATAACGGACATTCTTGTACAAAAAAAAATACATATTTGCATATTTTCTCATTTGTGGGTTCTAATTACAAACTTTACAGATTCATTTTTATGTGTTTTGTTTCAATAATGTTGTTGTTTTTGAGTTCTGAAGCAGGTTATTTTGATAAAATAATTTTGTTCTCTCTAGGTGAGGTGTTTGAATATCTATGTGTGTGAGAGAGTCGGGGTAGGCTGCTCTAGAAGCAGCTATGGGTGAAATCGAGGGCACCTATCGGGCCCTGCAGATCCCTGGCACACGACTTGGAGCTCAGTGCAACACCGGTATTAGCACGCTGGAGCCTGGGCAGACCCTTAACTCAACTATGGGAGCAGGAGGGAAAAGCCACAGCAAGGGCCTGCAGATTCGTGTCCAGGGCCTGGATGCTGCTCAGGAATTCTTTGAGCTTGAGGTAAGTGCTTTCAAATAATTCTTTATCTTATTTTCTTATAGATCTTTTGTCTAATTGTTTGCTTGGTTGTTGTTTTGTTTGTTTGCACTGGACAAATATTATACACTTGCTATTATTTTTACCCAAAGTTTAATAATAAATAAACACTGTAGTCAGTGTACTATGTTTGGTTTTGTCCCTTTGTGGTCGTGTTGAAGAATGTAAACGGCCATCTCTCTGGAGACCTCTGGCAGTCTTGTTTTGCATGCAGCCTGTGGTGGCCGACAGCTGCCACATGGCTTTAGC
>JAZGTK010003867.1:10974-26055 GCA_036877625.1 Ambastaia sidthimunki
TGTGTTTGGAGGAAGAAGAATGATGAGTATCATCCCAATAATACCATACCTACAGTGAAGCATGGGGCTGGAAGCATCATGCTCTGGGGGTGTTTTTCTGCACGGGGAACAGGACGACTGCACTGTACTGCACTGGAAAGGATGAACGGGGCCATGAATTGTGACATATTGGGCAAAACCTCCTTCCCTCAGTCAGAGCATTAAACATGGGTCGTGGCTGGGTCTTCCAACATGACAATGACCCAAAGCACACAGCCAGGAAAACCAAGGAGTGGCTCCGTAAGAAGCATATCAAGGTTCTGGAGTGGCCTAGCCAATCTCCAGACCTAAATCCAATAGAAAATCTTTGGAGGGAGCTGAAACTCCATGTTGCTCAGCGACAGCCCCGAAACCTGACAGATCTAGAGAAGATCTGTATGGAGAAGTGGGCCAGAATCCCTCCTGCAGTGTGTGCAAACCTGGTGAAGAACTACAGGAACCGTTTGACCTCTGTAATTGTTAACAATGGCTTCTGTACCAAATATTACAATTTTTTGACTCAAGTGATCAAATACTTATTTGACACAGTAATTCACAAATAAATTGTTAAAAAATCATACAATGTGATTTCCGGATTTTTATTTTAAGATTCTGTCTCTCACAGTGGAAATGCACCTATGCTGAAAATTGTAGACCCCTCCATGATTTCTAAGTAAGAGAACTTGCAAAACCACAGGATGATCAAATACTTATTGACCTCACTGTATATAGTTACCACAAAAGCAGTATGTACACACACACAGCATGTACACATACAAATTACACACTTATAACTGGCAGGTGTGTCCCTGCATGCTATGGCAGTTTTGCAGGCGTAACAGGCTGACCAGTTTAAAGATCTGGCCCAAGGTGGGGAATTAGAACTAGATGTGATTCAGGAGCTCTACCGAGCCATCAATCTCACCCTTGGCCATTCGGTGGCTGCTTTTGTGGTAACTGAGAGGCACCTGTGATTCAATATATTCGGCAATCAGGACAGGGATATGGACACTCCAGTTGCTCCTCTGGATCTGTTTGTCAACGTCATTTGTTCCATTCTTGACAGATACCATATAGCTAAAACGCAATCAGATGTTCAAGAAGCTTCTCCCCCACCAAAGCCAGGTAGCTGCAGTGTTAGGTGGTCCATCCACCTCTTCTTGCATTAAATCTTTTGCTGGCTACCGACAGCAATAGAGGGCCAGTGTGACAGCTCGAGCTCCCCCACAGAGACCTAAAGAGACTGTCCAGCACACGTAGGCCTTGTAGCCTAAGAGGTGATTCGAGTTGTGGACCATGATCTCCTTAAAGGCTGTGAAGAAGAACACCTGACGCCAGCAGCTTCTGCCCAGTTTGTTCCCATGGCTGTTAAGAACAGTAGAGTGAGGATTTGCCTTCATCCTCCTCATTTGAATGCATTTAGACTGTAGTAGTAGGAGAGCAGCATTTAGTGTTGGCCCAAGAACTAGAAACTTTCTTGGCAAAAGTGACTGTAGAACGTGTTCCCCCTTACAAGAGAGATCTAGGCTTTTACAGCCGTTATTTTATAGTTCCCAAAAAGGACAGGGGGTTGCCTCAAATTCTGGATTTGCGTCACTTAAATTGGTCTCTGAAAATATACAGATTTAGGATGTTGACGCTTAAGCAGATCATGTGACAAATTCAGCCCAAGGACTGGTTCGCTACGATAGATCTGAAGGACACATACTTTCACGTTCAGATTTTGCCGGAAGAGTGGATGTTTCTCAGGTTTACTTTCTGGGGCGAAGCGTACCAATATCAAGTGCTTTATCAGGGGCAGTTGTGGTCTACTGGTTAAGGAGTTGGGCTTGTAATCAGTAGGTTGCTGGTTTGATTCCAGCGCTGGCAGGTAGCAACTGCAGTTGCCTTGAACAAGGCACCTAACCCCCGATTGCTCCCTGGGGGCTGCAGGGATAGCTGCCCACTGTTGCGGGTGTGTGTGTGTTCACGACTTGCAGTGTGTGTTTACTCCTCACAAAGGATGGGTTAAATGCAGAGGTCACATTTTGGCTATAGGTAACTGACAAAAACATGTCACTTTAACTTTTTTTTCACTTTTCTTTTGGCCTAACCTTATCGCCTCGCAACTTTATGAAGTGTGTGGATGAAGCCCTGGCTCCTTTGAGACTCTGGGGCATCTTTGTACTAAACTACATATACAACATAATCAGCTCCCAAGAGTTAGCTACACGGCATCAAGATATTTTGTTAGCTCATATGGGATGGTTAGGGCTGTGACTCAACCCCAAGAGGAGTATATTTTTTCAACCCCAAGAGAAATTTTCTCCTCTCCTTAGAACTACTTTTCTAGAGATAATTTGGGACTTCACTATGATGCGGGCACAACAATGTTGTCTCCTGCACATGTGGAGTCAATCCCTCCATGTTCAAGGCAGCAGCAGCCGACGTGATTTCATTGGGCCTGCTGCACATGAGACTGCTTCAGTTCTGGCTAAAGAAAAACAGGTTTCATCCCAAAACCCACCCGGTAAGGGTTGTAAGGCTTACCAGCAGAGGAAGGGCTTTGTACCCTTTTCTGTGTGGCTCAGACCCTGGTTTCTCACTTTAGGTCACTGTTGACTAAGGAAAATGTGTCGGTTACATATGTAACCGTTGTTCCCTGATGGTGGGAACCAGAAGTTTAAAAGAACCAAAAGTGTGGATGCCGACACAAGGGGTTTGTTCTTGGGAGCCCAATCACCTTCTTTTTTTTATTTAAAAGGCAAAAATGAAAATTGGTAAGTGGAATTTGTATGCCATTCTCCACCCTGGATATCTTGGTGTATGAGCAGGCTGGTGTGAAACACTCACTCAGATATTGTGCTAGGGAGTCGCAAAGGGTCACAACCCTCAGTGGTGCAGTTCAGTACTGTGGCCAGCTGCTGAGCAAAAGCTGGGAGAGCGTCCCCTCTTGTGTTGAGGATAGGAAAATTAGGGAGACCACATCCCATTGGTAATAGGTGTTATTTGGTATATACAACATATGGAAAACTACTGAGAAGGTCCCTATCACTGTGGGGGTGCCTAGAGCAGCAAGGTAGAGGTACTTTACTGAGGGGAAGACAGAGGGTTTACACTAGCATTGATACACCAGCTTACCTAAAAGAGGTCCATGCATAAGAGTACTAGGCCTAGTAAACAACACCCTTGCCAAGTTGTTCACCAAAGGTGCTAGAACTGACCCTCAAGGCATCCTCTGCTAGGTTGGATAGCACACATTATCACCTCCAAACGGGGGAAGGGCACAGGAGCAAGCAATACACCCACTTGGTCACTGTTTAATTATCCTGAAGAATATGGTATTTGATTGGGTGCACTCAAAGGTTGTAAAACCTTGCAAAGGTGTTGGGTGTAGCCCAGCCCACATCTCTGCGTATGTCCACTAGTGAGGTGCCCCTGTGGCGTCACTGTGACTGAAAGGCCATAGTGATGGACTCCACAATCCAATGGGCTAACCTCTGTTTGGAGACAGCCTTCCCCTTCTGCTGACCTCTGAAGCAGACAACAAGCTGGTCAGAGCACCTAAGGCTTTCCGTACGCTCCAGATAAATGTGTAATGCATGCACTGGACACAGCACGGACAGGGCTGGGTCTTCTACCCTATCTGGAAGTGCATGCAGTTTCACCACCTACTCCCAGAAGAGAGTAGTGTGAACTTTGGGCACGTAGCCAGGTTGGGGCCTTAGCACCACAGCCTGGCCAGAACTCCAGGCAGTCACTGGCCACAGGGAAAGCCTGCTTCTTGATGGAATTGAGCGCCACTAGAAGAGCCATCTTCAGTGTAAGAATGCTGAGATCAGTTTCCTCTAGGGGCTTAAAAAGGGCCCTCCATAGTCCTTCTAAGACCACAGAGAGATCCCAAGGTGATAAGGCGAGATTTAGGAGGGTTTAACCCTGGCATGACCAGGTCATGCCACCCCAAGGGCCTCGAGTAGAGATGACAGTCACATAGACCTTAAGAGTGGAGGGAGACAGACATCTTTCCAGGCGCTCTTGGAGGAAAGACAACACAACACTGATCTGGCATCTCTGTGAGTCCTCCTGACGAGAGGAGCACCAGTCTGCAAAAGACACCACTTCAGGACATAGAGCTGCCTAGTGGAGGGGGCTGCACCCTGAGTGAAAGGGTCAATCAATGCCAGTAAAAGACCTGTTAAGTCTTCTGCTTCGCATCCAGGGGCCAGACATGAAGAATATAAGAGGTCTGGTCTGGGGTGCCTGAGCGTGCCCTGCCCCTAAATTAGAAGGAGCATTGAGAAATGACTCAGGAATGTGCAACCAAAAAACCCAAAACACCAGTTTTTTAAAAAAAGAAGTGTTTTTGTTATGAAGATCAAATGAATGCAGCTTTAATTTTTGTAATGAAGATCAAATGAATCCAGCTTTAATTTTGTCTTGTGAGTCTTGAGTTACTCCTGTGTTCTGTGCAGTTGGGTTGTGATCCATCCAGTTAATTTTGAGCACAAGAATATGTTGTGTGTTCTGTTGTTGAGTTGTGTGCTTCTAACTCAACTCTGTGGCTGTGCTGCCTGCTTTTAATACCCCCTTTTAACCAGATTTTTAAAAATGCAGTACAATTCCCCGATTGCCTTTTTCCCATAAATGTATCCAAACTAAATGTATTTAAATGTTTTTCTGTTTTGCTACCATTCACACATAACAGAATCTGGTTAATACTCCATGATGTCACTTAGAAAGGATTTTAGTTTGAACATTGTGGGGGATCCAACACTGTCTGTAATGTTTTTAAGAATCATTTTTAAAACTTTTATTTTCATTACATTATTTTTGAAAAAAGATTATGAGTGTAGTGAGGCTGCAGATTACCTGCAGTCTGCAGAAAAACTTGTTCATATGAAGAAATTATGAGGAAACAATGTCATAAGGCTTTCTAAAGTCATTTAAGAGTTTCTTAAGTCATTTAGCAACCGTATACTATATGCTGTATACTACTCTAATATAATAGCACTTTTTGATGGTGAGACACTGCTTATCCTCTAATTTTGGGTGCCACATTGATCCACACACCCAACACATCATTGGGTGTTTGAGCAGTTGTGGCCTACTGAGTCGGGATTGTAATCAGTAGGTTGCTGGTTCGATTCCAGCGCCGGCAGGTAGCAACTGAAGTGCCCTTGAGAAAAGGCACCTAACCCCTGATTGCTCCCTGGGCGCTGCAGTGATAGCTGTGTGTTCACGACCTGCAGTGTGTGTTCACTCCTCACTAGGGATGGGTTAAATGCAGAGGTCACATTTCGGTTATGGGTAACCATAACTGACAAAAACTTGTCACTTTCACTTTCTTTCACACCCCCAACCCCCACGTTTTGCAACAGCCCTGGGTCAATGTCAGCTCATTATCTATCTATGTTTCCAAAGCACCACCAGATTCCTCACTGTGGCCTGTGGCAACTCCAGAGCCAGAGCCCAGCTCCACAACAACAACCACAGCTCTGCCAACAACCACACCTGTGAAAACTCCCACCACCACGGCCCTGTCCACCACCACATTAGCCAAGCCACGAGTCACTGTTCATAAAGTTCGGGAGGCAGGTGAGCAGAATAATTCACTCTGTTTGTACAGTATATCTTAAACACTAGTCGCTTACAGTGATAATACACATCTGATATTGGGTCAGTACTATTAAACTAACAAGTATGACTAAATGGCAAAACATGGCTTAAATGGCAACATCAAATGCCTTCCTCTTCTTTCTTTTCTCTTTCTTCTTTTCTAAAGAAATCTCTTTATCTCTGATCTAGGCAACAGTCATCCGTATTTCATCTCTTTAGCACGTAAGTGTGGTAGTCATGTTGACGACTTGCTGTGTAGTTTTGGTAATTAAACACCTGGCTTGTTGTGGCTGTTGTTTTGGGGTTGTTCTAACAGTCTGGGGTTGTGGACTTTTGAACTAATGTTCTCTTACTCTTTATTGGTGTTTTGTTATAGCATGGAATATTTTAATGCTTACGTCACTTTTGAGTGTAACTGGTGGTCGGCCTGTCAGTCATCCAAGTTATACATTTTTATGTATCATATTTGTTAATTCACTTTAAAGCTGCTGTTGCAGCTGAACAAAATAAGAAATAGAGAATATTAGCTCTGTTCTGTTCACAATCTCAATGTTTTGTCTAAAACCTGGCTTTAGGACAAAGAGCCCAAGGAAAAGGTCCAATGCAAGGTATGGCCTGCTTTGACACTGTCTGTAGTGCTTATTTCCTCTGTCAGAAACTCTGTTCTTAAACTCTAACCATGACATATGTCTAAAGCATTTAGAGGCAGCTCCATCTATGTCAATAGATTTTCAGCTCGAACAAAGACAGGTAAACCACAATCCAATTACATCTGAAACATTTGTTTGTTCTGTCTTTGAGAAGTGTGTCTGTATCTGTTGAAATGATGGGTTTCTGTGTTCTGATAGAAGAGCTGGGTGGGCCTTAAATCAGCGTGGATGTGATTAAAGCTAAATAAATGTTCCATATACATTTTAATTTTTCCTTAATAGATGAAGGTAAATATGTGTTCCCTTTCAGGAACTCGAGCTGCGTCGGAAAACGCTATGGGAACGGCATCAGTTTATATGCGCTCTAAAACACCTGTCGCACAATCAATTACGGGGCGCTACGTCACAGGCGGGGTGACGTCACGACCAGGAAGCTATAAAAGCACATGCTTTAGTGCACGCCTCCAGCTTTGTTCATTCAGTGAAGCGCTCCGTGTCATTTGTCTGTCCTTTGTCTCTTCTTTAGCTTTGTAGAAGTTGTCTTGCGTGATTTTGTCTCTGTTTTTAGATAAAAACATGCCTAAGGCTAAGTGCAAGAGCAATGTGAGTTCAGTGCAAGAGCAGTCCTCCCTGCCCGCATTATATAACGGGTGGGGATACACACAGTCTGTGTGTTGTCTGTTTGGGAGCGGGGCATGCTCAGTCAGCTCTTGAGGGAGCTGGCTGTGTGCATTACGAACGCATGCCACTGCGTACGCTTCGCTCCCGGAGGGCTCTGTTTGGGGGGGAACCCTCATAAGTGTTCCCCGCAGTGCTGGTCCCGCTTTTGCTGAGGCGGAGTGGAGGAGGCATTCGTGGGGTTCACAGATAGATTTGGTGGAGGGAGTCGAGACGGGCTCGTCCCTTTCTCGTTTCTCACCCGCCAGGTCTTCTGCTCTCTCTCTGGGTTCGGAAGCCTGCACTGCGGTTCTTCCCCCCAGGGGAAGGGTTCTTCCCTCTGCCTCTCATCCACAGAGGAAATGAATGTGGAGAGCGTTGAAGAGCTATTGGAGGTTATTACTCGTGCTGTGGCCAAGCTAGACATCAGTTGGCCCGCCGAGCAGCAGGCTGCCCCAAAGAAGAGTCTATTAGACGAGCGTTTTTACCGTGGGCAGTCTGCACCTCCACGTAGGAGCCTTCCTTTTTTCCCGGACCTGCACACTGAGGTGTCTAGGCCCTAGAACAAGCCATATTCCTCTCGTATATTTATTTTATTTTTGTGGTTGACCCTGTCAGAAATTAAAGGGAAGGACAGGGTCTTCCTTCTGGACGCCCCGTTAGTGCCTTCTGACCTGTTTGGCGACGCAGTGGACGGCGTCATGTACGCCATGTACCAGCTCCTCATACTGGGAGGCACAGAAGCAGAACGTCGCGTCCCGTTCCCCCCCATTCAGGTACGGGTGACGCGGGCTCGGCCTCGAAACCCGGGAAATCACGGCAGGATCTGCGGACCAAGCGGGCTTCTAAGAAGGGGTCCTGACTATTTGAAACCTCAGTCAGGACCCCAGAGGGCAGCCCCATCTGGGGGGCAGCGGGTAGTTGCGACGCCTGTTCCCCCTCAGGGCCCTCTGGAGGCTCAACTGTTACCCTGCCACCGCTGGTGTTTTAGGGTGCAGAAGCCTCAAGCATGGGCGCCCGGCCTTGCCTGCCAGAGCTAGCAGGCATAACAGAGGCGCCGTCTCTACAGAGACCAGATCGCCAGGGGTTCCCTGCGGGTTTCCGTTTCAGGGCACCGGTCAAAGCAATGCAAACACACTAGAGGCCACTCTCGAGCCACTACTTCATCGTCCCCAAGAAAGATGGGGGGATGCATCCTATTTTAGATCTGTGTCATCTGAACCGCTCAGTCAGGAAACTGAAGTTTAGGATGCTTACTGTAGCGCAGGTCGTGAGTCAAATTTGGTCCGAGGACTGGTTTGTCATGATAGATCTAAGGGATGCATATTTTCATATCCCCATTTTTCCTCCTCACAGGAAGTACCTGAGGTTTGCTTTCAGGGGCGTAGCATACCAGTATCGGGTGCTTCCCTTCGGCCTAGCACTCCCCGTACCTTTACAAAGGTTGTGGATACAGCTCTAGCTCCTCTGAGATTATATCGATGACTGGTTGATACTAGCTCACTCGGAGCAGGTCGCAGTTCGGCATCGAGATGTCGTTTTGGATCATTTAAAACTATTGGGGTTCAGACTGAACACAGGGAAAAGTGTGCTTTCTCCAGCACAGAGGACCACTTATCTCGGTGTAATATGGGATTCGATAATGATGCGGGCACAACTGTCCCATGCTCGAGTAGATTCGATCCTAAAATCAGTCAGGAGAGTCAAGGAAGGCCAGTCGCTCACTGTAAAGCAGTTCCAGCGACTGCTGGGTCTTATGGCAACTGCTTCCAATGTGATTCCATTTGGTCTGCTGCACATGAGGCCCCTACAGTGGTGGCTCAAATCCAAGGGTTTTTCCCCGAGGGGGAACCTCTTCCGCCAGATCAAGGCTGCCTAAGAGCCTTGGATATGTGGAAGAAGCCTTGGTTCCTTACTCAGGGCCCGGTGTTGGGGGCTCGTTGTCGCCGCGTCATGCTTGCGACAGATGCGTCCCTTACCGGTTGGGGGGCGGTCATGAGTGGCCAGGGGTCCAAAGCCAGGGTCTTTGGAGAGGTCGCCAACTACTTTGGCATATCAATTGTCTCGAGATGCTGGCAGTTTTCCATGCTCTCAGACACTTTCTCTCAGACCTGAAAGGCCACCACGTGCTTGTTCGCACTGACAGCACCACGGTGGTCGCTTATCTGAACCATCAAGGAGGTCTGTGTTCGTGCCCCCATTTACAAATTGGAAACTCCTCTCTCTGAGAGCATTGTATGTCCCTGGATATCTCAATGTAGGAGCAGACATCCTGTCAGGGCAGGGGCCAAGGCCCGGGGAGTGGATGCTTCACCCTGATGTGGTAAAGCAGATCTGGAAAGTTTTTTGGCCAGCCCAAGTGGACCTTTTCGCCTCTCTCGAGACTGCGCAATGTCCCCTCTGGTTCTCTCTAGTTCCTCCAGCTCCTCTGGGACTGGATGCCATGGCGCACACGTGGCCGAGGCTACCTCTGTACGCTTTTCCCCCGATTGCTCTGCTCCCGGGAGTTCTGGGAAAAGTACGCCAGGATGAGGCTTCTGCTAGATCTGCTGGACGGTTCTCCGTGGGAGGTTCCCATCAGGAGAGACCTTTTGTCTCAGGCGGCGGGTGCCATCTTACACCCCCGCCCCGAGCTTTGGAAGCTGTGTGGCCCCTGAGGGGGCGCAGCTCCTGACTTCGGGTCTCTTTGGGTTGAGACCATGTTGCAATCCAGAGCTCCCTCTACGAGGAAACTTTATGCCTTGAAGTGGAATCTTTTCATTTCTTGGTGCAGAGAGCGCAGCCTGGATCCAGTTCACTGCACTGTTAATGCAACGTCTCATTCCCTTCAGGGAACAAGGGTTACATACGTAACCGGAGACGTTTTCTGTTGAGCATTGCATATTTAACAAACATAAAAAGGAAGAAGGTTTTTGTTTAAAAAAAGCACAGCTGCTTGTCTTTAAGCTACATTAGGAGTGAATTTACATGGACATCGTCATATTGTATCTTAGAATGTATCTTGTATTCTTAGGAAGTTTAGATTTCTGAGACGCACATAATATAAGAAAACTATATGGCTATCCAATTTGAACCTGAAATCACACTCTGAGTCTAAATATTCTCTCCATTATTCAGGGATTTTTTTAATTTAATTTAAAGGCATTATTCTTGCTTTGCTGGCTTTGGGCACATCCTTAGCTGTGATGATCACCTAATCAAAGTTGTGATTTTGAATTTTCTTTTAATTGCTTCATTCTATTATTTTAGCTTTGTATTGTTTAAACATTGTGTTTAAACATAGTGGTATAAATTACAGTTAAACATGCTTCAAACCTGGTCATGTTTACTCTCTAAATGCTCTTTTCCTAATTTCCTGAGGGATGGTGTGTAGTGCAGTAATATAACTTGCATCATACGCATTACTATAATTTACGTTTCCAGAACTATCATAAACATGCAAATGAGGTCTTAAGCAGGACAAAGAAACTCTTTTTCCCACCCAAATATACATCACATTCATGTATATTTCACCCCACTTCTTGCCCCACTACACCCCAATCCCCTTCCATCTCCTACAGGCCATATCAAGCTCACTTACACGTTCACTTATTCTTACTGGCGCTTTTCCCACCAAAATTAAGCAATCACTGGTTACTCCCCTGCTTAAAAAAAACACATTTGACACTTCTATCGCAACTACAGACCTGTCTCACTCCTCCCTTTCATAGCAAAAACACTTGAACGAGCTGTGTTCAACCAGACACCAACTTTCCTCTCACAGAACAACCGGCTTGATGACATGCAGTCTGGCTTCAAGAGCAACCACACCACTGAGACCATGCTGCTGTCTGTCACGGAAGCTTTGAGGACAGCAAAGGCAGAGTCCAAATCCTCTGTACTAATGCTACTAGATCTGTCTGCAGCTTTCGACATGGTCAAACACTCTGTCCTAGCTGGGGATCCAAGGAACTGAACTCCAGTGGTTTCGGACCTACTTCTCTGATAGATCCTTCAGGGTAGCATGGAGAGGTGAGCTGTCCAAACCACATCACATGGTCACTGGGGTCCCTCAAGGATCAGTCCTTGGACCACAGCTGTTCTCCATTTACACAACCTCACTGGGTCCTATCATACAATCTCATGGTTTCCAGTATCACTGCTATGCTGATGACACCCAGATCTTTTTCTCCTTCCACCTTGATGATCTCACAATAATGGCACATATATCAGCCTGTTTGGAAGACAACTCGGTTTGGATGACAAAACACCACCTACAACTTAATCTAGCCAGGACCAAACTTCTTGTCTTTACAGGTCACCATTCTACCTTGTACAACTTCAGCCAGCTTGGTGTGATCTTTGATGATCAGCTAACATTCTCCGATCACATTACCAGAAGAACACGCTCATGCAGATTTGCCTTCTATAACATTAGAAAAATCAGAACATGTTACCGAACATGCAACACAGCTCCTTGTCCAGAAACTTCAGGCTGAGGTAGCCCGGAGGAATCAGGCAGACACCCAGAATTGGCTAGACCAACTGATCTGGGAGGCCATGAACCAACAGGCAGCAGTAGATGAATGGCATCTCGAGTTACAGGAGGAAGTGGAAAGACTCCATGATGCCATAGTAGACCTCCGTACAGATGTAGAGCATCAAGGATATTGACTTCCATCTGCAAACCATGGCTAATGTGACCACCAGAGACAGACTATATCTGCTTAAAATCATCTCCAGCCGTGAGGTGCACAGTTTCCTAGAACAGTCAGATACTGTCAATTGAGATTACTAACAACTACAGCAGGCCCTCATTAAGGAGTTTTCTGACCCATAGTCAGAGCAGGGACTGGTCACTGCCATGGATCTCAAGCAGAGCAGACAAGAAACTCCACAAACCTATATTAACAGCCTACTTTGGGGCCCGGAACGAGCCAGGAATGGAGAAGGACTTTAACTTCAAAACTCTTCCTTCAGAATCTCCATCCTGCTGTGAGTCACCACCTAGAAGTTATGGCTTGCACCCGCATAATGACTGCTTGATATGTATGCACAATGACTATTTGCAATAATACCATGTATTATGTATTGAACATGTTTGATCATTTTTCAGTTTTGTTTTTTATATCTAAGTATTATGTGTAAAGCTGCTTTGAAGCAATGTAACATTGTAAAAAGTACTATATAAATAAAATTAAATTGATCAGCTGCGAGATGTAGCCCATAAGGCCTACATCAAACAAAAGGCTTCCTCAGAAAAGACTGTTTAAAATCCTTTTATCCTCCCTGTCTCGGAACATTACCCAGAACTGACTTTGAAGAGTGCGCAGTTGCATCACAATGACAGGCCCTTCAACAGGGAAGCAAGGGATTTCATTGCCAGCCGGGAACAATGCGATCACACTGGTGCTCGACCCAAGTACTAGATGCTATGGCCTGAGAGACCACAGAGCAGACTACATTCATCGGACAACCCGAAAGGTGGCGCACCATGGGAACCCAACTGCCAGCTTAGGAGTTACCTGCCTGGGGCAACAAGTCCAAACAGTCACAGGAGGAATGAACCTCAACACTGAGGTGGACACTGGAAATGTTTAAGTGTAAACTGTCCCAATAGCAGAACAATGCAGCCACATCAGAGTCGGCAGAGATCCTGGGAATATTATGACTATGACAAAGACTCCTTACAACTCCTTATAACCAACAACCCCCCAGCATACCTGCTGTAAATAATGCCTAGCTCTCTGCCAATACCCTCACAATCACTGAACCAGCCATCCTAACACCAAGTGACCGTGGTACCCATATTTCACCTTTTTATACCTCAGCCAGCCACCAAGGCTCCTGGAAGACCTAATTAAAAAAGGTGTAGCCAAAAAACTTTACCTGGCTATCACTTTGGAATGTGCAATAAAATCAGAAGCCCTTGTCGACATTGGAGCCATCTCGTGCTAATGTCCTTTCAGGTGTGCAACAGACTTTTAAACAAGGCTAAGAGACAGAGTCTGACTCTCAAACCACTATGAATGTGCAATCATACAGCCAGACTGAGGTCTGACTGGAACTAATTGAAAACTGACCAAGCATCACCGTTTGGTATACACTGTCTGCAACCAACCCAGTGTGCATTCCCACTCACCCAAATGCTCCACCCACATTGTTGTTGCAGTACAAGATACCCATTGCCTCACATGAACCAATACAAGAGATCATTGATTCCAACAGCACCTACTCTGTACTTACTCGTCCTCAAACCAAATGGCAAGTGGTGATCGACTAAAGGATACTGAATCAACCGGTGTCACTGTCATGATGACACATGACCCAACTGAAACAGGAGATTCCCAAGATAAAGGGGACCACCATTTTCTGTTTGCTTGATGTAGCCTCAGGTTTTTGACCTTACCAGTGCACCTGAAAGATCAACACAAGCTGGCCTTCACCTTTGGTAACCGACAGTACACCTTCACACTGTGCCCACTTGGCTATACCAACTCACCAGATGAGTTCAACATCTTTCTGAACAAAGCATGCCGGATGCAGGACACAGAGGCAACCTCATCCACATAGACAACATCTTTATGAAATCACCACAGTGAATGATCATCTTAAGGAGAGACAATGTTCTAAACCAGCTGACCATGGCCAGTGCCAAAATAGCCAGTGATGCAGAATAAAGGTCAATTATGTTGTATCCAGGCTATTCAAACCATTAACCCACCTATCAACATCTCAGAACTACAATTTTCCTGGGTGTGTTCAACTACTGGTGACAGTTTATTGAGAACTACTCAGGATCTTATAAGGGTTGTGGATAAACCCCTGTTGCATACGGAATCAGGATTAGCAAGGGGCAGAGGGAACCAATCTTCAAATGGGTTCATCACAACCAGATTAAAAGGCACATAGATTTTGGGCAAGAGAAAATAGGAGGGATCAGTACTAACTAGACTGACAAAGTACTCCCCCTCATGAAAAGACTACAAATGATCAGCTACGGACCGTCACCACTGACCCCTGTGCTCTTCTTTCCTTTTTGTCACCAGGATGCGGCTTTGGCTTACCATCCTGAGTCTCTGACCAATGGGAGGGCGGCCTTAACCGGATGTTGTCACCACACCCATCATCAGGAAGCAACTTGGGCCCTTGATTACCAACTGCAAGACGCATTCAGAAAGTGTATGTCCGCACCCACCTTCGCAATGTTTACAAAACACCCTCTCCCAATCACTGCCCCACAGGCCAGCTGGACTAGTGGCCAATCGATGCAGACCGCCCTAACGCACACTGCGGAAGATGACTGTTACCCCCAAGCTGAACTGAGTGGACAAAACTGACGCACCAAGCGGTTTATGGGAGCCCTGCTGGGGGCTGCCGCTGCAGTGGGATCCCTGTTAAACATTTGGGTCATCAGTGTCAACGCAGTGAGTGTAACCACAGTGAGATGACATGTGAGTGAGATCCAGGCTTAGATCTCAAAGCTGCAACAACAACTATCAACTCAATTGACAAATCACTACAGGGCAACTTGGTGGTTCTCAGTACTAAAAGTATCCTGTTGAATCTGGCTGTGAACCCTCTAAACAGATATTTTTAGCGATCCAGACGTATTATGCCCATGCTTGTCACTGCCATGATAACAGAAATGCTGTGTGAGATGAGCTTGCCTACTCCCTGGGCAGCGGCAACACCATTTACAGATTTAAGGACTTGGTTAGTGTTGGGTTCTGGCAAGGAAATAAGCTGTACCTATGAACAGCAATGAACAGTTGTATCTAGCCCCAAATCTGCACGTCTGTCCAGCTGATTGATGTTACCGCCAGTGCGCTGGAGCACTGAAGACCACTAAGACCCTCCTTCAATTACAATCCCATAGACCATCCAACTAACCACTGTATACCTAAGCGTCTACATGAACTCCATTGTCCAAAAGGGGGGAAATGTAGCATCTGGCCTGACCAAAAGTTTACCTGCTGGATCGTAAAATACATGGAGGGGACAGGAAACAGAGTGGGAGCTTTGATTAATGGTCATCTATTGGTGCCAGCAGGTCCCCACATTACACCCACTGTTTTATAACTAACCAGGATGACCCCCACTCTGGGTCAACACTTTTGACCCTTTTTTTAACTATCCCTCGATCCAGAAGATTTCCCGAGTTAGTCTACCTCACCTATAA